>CAKAOI010049947.1:56778-142218 GCA_916701655.1 Sebastiscus albofasciatus
AGTACGTTTCAATGGAATTGCAACAGAATTGCGTTGCTAGGCAACAGCTTGGATCCATGTGTACTTCCTGTCTGCTGATGTCATTCACACATACTGCAACAGGAAATAAACTGGGACCCATTTAGAATGTTTATGTTTAAATCTGTGTAAAGGGTCTAAATATTGTATATTTGTGACATCACAAATGGACAGAAATCCTAACAGCTTGTTTCAAAGGCAGCGTTTCTGAATACGGGCTGTGTGTATTTCCATGTGGATTGAGCGTTTCGATACTTTCACAGTATTTATAAAGGACTTAAGCCTGCTTCATAATAAAAAAAAACATGAAAATCTCACTTTTTTATAATATGGGACCTTTAAAGGGGACATATTCTGCTCATTTTCAGGTTCATACTTGTAATTTATGTTTCTACTAGAACATGTTTACATGCTTTAATGTTAAAAAAAACTTTATTTTCCTCATGCTGTCTGCTTGAATATACCTGTATTCACCCTCTGTCTGAAACGCTCCGTTTCAGTACGTTTCAATGGAATTGCAACAGAATTGCGTTGCTAGGCAACAGCTTGGATCCATGTGTACTTCCTGTCTGCTGATGTCATTCACACATACTGCAACAGGAAATAAACTGGGACCCATTTAGAATGTTTACGTTTAAATCTTTGTAAAGGGTCTAAATATTGTATATTTGTGACATCACAAATGGACAGAAATCCTGACAGCTTGTTTTAAAGGCAGCGTTTCTGAATACGGGCTGTGTGTATTTCCATGTGGATTGAGCGTTTCGATACTTTCACAGTATTTATAAAGGACTTAAGCCTGCTTCATAATAAAAAAAAACATGAAAATCTCACTTTTTTATAATATGGGACCTTTAAAGGGGACATATTCTGCTCATTTTCAGGTTCATACTTGTATTTTGGGTTTCTACTAGAACATGTTTACATGCTTTAATGTTAAAAAAAACTTTATTTTCCTCATACTGTCTGCTTGAATATACCTGTATTCACCCTCTGTCTGAAACGCTCCGTTTTAGTACGTTTCAATGGAATTGCAACAGAATTGCGTTGCTAGGCAACAGCTTGGATCCATGTGTACTTCCTGTCTGCTGATGTCATTCACACTTACTGCAACAGGAAATAAACTGGGATCCATTTAGAATGTTTACGTTTAAATCTTTGTAAAGTGTCTAAATATTGTATATTTCTGACATCACAAATGGACAGAAATCCTAACGGCTTGTTTCAAACGCACAGTTTCTGAATACGGGCTGTGTGTATTTCTCCGTGGATTGAGTGTTTTGATACTGTCACAGTATTTATATAGGACTTAAGCCTGCTTTATAAAAAAACATGAGAATCTCACTTTTTTATAATATGGGACCTTTACGAGGAATTTATTGAATATTTTGAATAGATTGACTTATCCTCAAACTTCCTCGTTCCGCAAGAAGGACAGAGTTGAGCTACAGATGATAAGGACGTCAGTGTGTTGCTCAAGGACACATCAACAGGGAGAAATGCTTAGAGGCTACTGGACTTAAAACCTTCCTTTAAAGACAACTATCTCCTTTTTCACTACAAGCCTAAACAAGGAGGGAAGAGCCTACAGATTAAAAACATAATGCTATACTATTTATTTTATGTGCAAAAAAAAAACCCTTACATCTAGATTTTAGTTCTAAACTGAGCCAGAGAACAAACTTATTCTTTAGATTTACCGAGGCTCGTAGGCTTTCAAATTATTATTCTGTTCCTTCATTTTCTTTTTATTAAAACATGTCCTTGGTCTCATATTGCTGATGGTGCTCTTTAAGCCTGACGTTCATTCTTCTGACTCAGCAGAGCCACCCCCCGAGGTGAAAAGTTACACTAGATACTGTACTTTTTTTAAAAGACCGTTTAAGAGTATATTTACAAGTCAGTAATTCTACATCCACAGGTTTTCAAATATTTGTTCCTTTGTAATGTGTACAGTGCTAATATCCGTACAGTGTCCTTCAGCAACACAGTGAATCTATTCTGAATCCAGCGGCTCAGTTTTTGTAGCGGTGCTTTAATCTTCCTGAGGAAGGAAAGAAGTGCAAAGACTTAACCTTAAAGGGTTGTTTATACAGTTACTTTTGGTATTTTCTACGATAAAGCATTAGAAAACAGCGGTGAGGACCATGTGATCCACACATGCAATAAAACGTAATTTATTCAAGTTCTGCCAGATATTTTTAATTGCAATTTGGAAGCAAATGAAGGTGGTTTAGCTCTCAAGTAGAGTAGAGTTTATTTCTTTATTTGATTTTAAGGATAAGGCTGGAGTTACTCTACTTTATATCATCTTATTGTCAACAAATCCCTTGAAAAGACCAAAACTAATAATTGATCCTACTAACAAGTGTCGTCTGTGTAGCTAAAGCCTTATTCCTCTGTGCCACAGATCTCCATTGTTGTACAAAAACTATTAAAACATGTAACATAACTGTTAAATAGCAACTTGCAGGTTGAATTTGAAAAGTTAATGCAGGATTTTTTATGTTTTGCAAGACACAAGGGCAGAAATTCAGAGGGGAAAGTAGCCGTTTAGAGCAATGCTTCTGAAAAAAAACGCTCTTTTTTTTTTTACGTCAAACACATCATATTACGTAGTGCTCAGGGAGCCGCTGTCTTTACTCAGCGCAACTTGCAGTAGTAGGTTGTAGTGGGAAGGTTTGAACGGTTGTAGTTTTGTGAATCTGGCTTTTTCTTGGTAGTTTTACATTACATTTCACCATTTGTTATCGTCATGGTGAATTATTGTATTTGTTCAGGATGAACAAGCTGCCGCCTGTCAGGACGTGGAGTCTGTAGTTTACAGGAAAAGGACTGCAGCTAACGTTAGCTTTTGTGGCTGCGTGTGTTTTGTGCAGGTGAAGAGACGGGACTTTGCTGCTGCATTGGTGAGAAGAAAACTGTAAAATCAGGTGTAAAACTGTGACTATCCATTTCTGGTCAGATTATCTGCTGACCTGGCTCAAAGTCTTTTTCAGCTCACACAGCTAAAGAACATTTTCAGGCAAGTCCAGGTCTGCTAAGTCCAGGTGATTCAAGTCTCAATAGTCTTAACTGCAGTCACACACTGGTAAAGACTGGACCCTTCATCCTTTATAACGGTGTGCTGAAGGTAAAGGATTTAGTATCATTACATTAGAGCCATAAGATATTCCTCAGCGATGGTCATTCAGTGCATTTACATCAATTGGGGTCAGGAAGCAGCATCATATATCACTAATACACTTAAAATATTGCTGAGCCTGAGTATAAATTAGGGCTGCCTCCTCTTTGTCGACTTATAGGTTGTTGTGTTCTTAGTGAACTAAGATGTCTTTCGTCGATTAGTTGTTTTTTATGCTTTTCTTTATGCTGAATGTCTAATTTCAAAGAAACTTTGAGCACATCTCTTGAAAACACGAGTTAAAGTGGTGCTTTTGTGTGATTCTTTGTGGAGAAATTACAGATTTGTCGAATAAAATCGATCGATTAAATCAACTAACTGATTAGTCGACAAAATCCTATATGAGTGTAAAGCGTGATTTATGCTTGCCGCATACGCCATGGTTGCAAGTGTCTACACGGCCAAAGTCACCATCAGACATGGGCCTTTGCGGTGGTGACCTGCGGCAGGTTTCCGTGGACATCAAAATTGTCTCTTTGCAGCGAGGAGAGTATAAAAGATCCGAACGGTTCCTCACCACGAGTCCACGTGAGCTAATGTTCGAGCGACCGCCCTTGCGGAAAGCATAACTGAGGCTTTAGTCGACTAATAATTTCTTTGGCCGAGACAGCCCTAGTTTAAACATATAGTAGGTAGGAGAGACATCTGGTCACTGGCAGCTGTATGTAAACGTGGTTTTACAGTAACACGTATATTGTAGTGCCTGTAAACGTGTTGTGATTCCCTTCCTCATCCTGATTTCAGAGTGACTGTGAACTACGGGTGACTCCGACGTCCAAAAACAAGTGAAACTGCTGATCGGTGCTTGAGGTGACGACCTTAAGGGTCAAATCTTAGCCAGGGGCAGAAATGACAGGAGGAGGGGGGGAAGACAGCGGAGGGAGAGGTGACACAAAGGAAGATGGAATGCAAAGGGTTAATCTGCTAAGAATCCCTCTCCCACATGAACAAAGGAGAAAAGTGGGAGGTAGGGGGGCACACAAAGGGTGACGAGAGGGTGAGGAGGGGGCGGGGAGTACAGAGGGGGGAGTCCATTCCCGAACCATCTGGATCTATTGTTTCAGGAACGGGGGTGAAGGATGGAGAACTGGAGGAGGGGAGAGGGGAGAAGACGGGGAGGGAGGGGTCACGCCCTCCGTGAGTCTGGTCAACCCCAAGGCTGAGACGCTGGTAAACCTCCCACCTATGGAAGTCATTTTTAATCATGACTGAGGACAAGCACCATCAATTAAATCAAAAAGTGGTCATTTTCATGCACGATTGTTTATATAAAATACGACTTTAAAAGGCAGGGTTTGTAATCTTGAGAAACTAGGAAGAGACACTAGATTTTTTAAAACTGATCCAAGCAAAAAACCCAGCTCAGTGTTGCCAACGCTTTTCCAATGAAAGTAGCTAGCAGCATTAGCTCCGAAAGTCGCTAAATCCAGCGAGAAAGTCGCCCAATCCGCAGTCCGTCCCTTCAGGCCTCCCTCCAAAGCCACTCCAATATGAACATAAAATTATCATAATGAATGTTAACGGCAAACATGACTATTGTTAGTACTCACAGCTGTCAAGCTAGCAGCTTGTGGAAGACTCGTTGACGTGTTATGAGTGTGCACTCATAAGTGAGAGTGCGCGCAGACAGGCGGGTAGGTAGTCCGTCCAATCATTACATTCAGGCTGAATGAAATGATAGGACAGGTTTATTACAGTCCTGCGACAGCCACAGATACCACATTTTTTCCTTTTTGTGTCAGACAATTTGATTTATTGATTGCTGTCAAGATGTAAGGAGAATTTCCAACTAATATAATAAAAAATGTTTCTAAAATCTTTACCAACCCTGCCTTTAATATATTCAAAATTGAAATATAGCTCTTCCATGAGCCTCCAGACCACGAACGCTCAGATGAAGCTACTGTTTGTGCATTTGATAGTCATGAATTATGTAGGGTCAGGGTGGACACTAGAGCCCTATCAATGAGTGTGTATGTGTGGCTAGAGGGGGGGAATACACCGCTTACATGGATAGGCTTACTGTATCGAAACTAGAACTGTCGAAGTTAACACGATAATTATGCGTTACAGCAAATTCGTTTTAACGCCACTAATTTCTTTAACGAATCATGCGATTTTAGCTTGTAGCTGGCTCAGTTTTAAAGCTAGAGTGAAGATACTGGTTTCATGTGATACTAGAAAACCTAAAGAATCCATTGGTACTTGTCATACTAGCTCATCGCAAAGGAGGCTAAGTAACGCTCCAAACTTAATCTAAATTTTGGTGAGGAAAAACTGTCATGGGGATCAAGGGGATCCTTTGACCTCTGACCTCCAGATATGTGTATGAAAATGGGTTCTATGGGTACCCATGAGTCTCCCCTTTACAGACATGCCCATTTTATGATAGTCACATGCAGTTTTAGGGTAAGTCATAGTCAAGTCAGCACACTGACACACTGACAGCTGTTGTTGCCTGTTGGGCTTGAGTTTGCCATTTTTTTATGTTAAATGCAGTACCTGTGAGGGTTTCTGGACAATATTTGTCATCATTGTGTTGTTGATTGATTTCCAATAATAAATATAGATATACATTTATATAAAGCAAGCATATTTGCCCACTCCCATGTTGATAAGAGTATTAAATACTTGACAAATCTCCCTTTAAGGTACATTTTTAACAGATAAAAAATGTGCGATTAATCACAACTAACTATTTTAATTGTCATAATCAAGACAAACAAGGGAAAAATCAACTGAAAGTGACACTCACCACCACCACGAATGGAGGAATCCAGGAGGCTCCCCTAATGTAATATTCTTCTCCCATCGAATCTGGAGGAGAGGAGAGAAGAGTCACTTGCGGCCACTAGAGAGAGGATTATGTCTGCAGGTCCGGAGGTTAAGAACATATAATCAGTCAGTCTCAAACTGTCAATGGCCTGGGACGTGGAGATAGGCATCTCTCTCTGCCTCTGCCGATCTCCATCTTCCTGACTCTCTTTTTCCTTCTGTTACGTCTCTGTTCAGTTTCCCTTTTTAACATGTGAAATGTGTTTTGGCTCAAGGGAAGTCATACAGTCATTCACTGTTAGGAGGAAATGCAAACACTACAGATGTCTAGTTGTTTTTACACTAGGACTCACCGTGGCAGACAGGGAGCATGATCTGTGTAACTTTATAGGATTTCCTTCTGAAAAATTGATGCAACACCTTACGCTCTGTAATCATGTTTAGCATGTTCGCACTGACGGCACAAGTTGTTGTAAACATCAACTATGGCTGTGTTATAGTATGTACAGTTTTACTAATGAGGAAAGCTGTTTTACATTCATGACGTGTGTTTGATTTCCTTGCAGGAGATTTTTCATCAATTCTTTATCTCTTCTCCTTAGCTCTAGATAAGCAGTTTTCACAAAAAGGAGGCATAAACAACGATTGGTTCAGTGCTTTATGAAGTCATTAATGTCATCTTACCTCAGACAGGAAGGTCTGTGCGGACTTCTGTGCTCCCACATGTAGCAGGTACTCGTATACATATAATGCTAACCTGAAACGGAAAGGAAAAAATAGTTAGTGACTAAATTCAGCCTCCTCAGTTCTCAAGACTCTTCCTACTTGCACTCCCTATTTTGCAACCAAAATTAAATTTATTTGGGTGGCCTGTTTCATTCACAATGAAAAGCAGACTTACAACAGCAACCAAATAGCCCCATAAACTATAAATTCCCTTGAGCTAATAGTCAAGAACTATTGCAGAGACTAAACGTTATTTCAGTTTATTTGTGTTTGCATCTTTACCACATCTGAGAAACCGTGGAGATTACACCAACAATGGATGAAAAAACATGGCTTCATGGTTTCGCTTGAAACAACAAGACAGAGTCATGCTGTTCTTGTAAATTTACTGTTGTGTGACTATGATGTTTGAATGGATGCTGGAAAACAGACATGTAGAGGTGGCACGAGTGACTGAAAACGGCAGAAAAGTCAAGATGCCTGTCTCCAAAGTAGGCCGTACGAGTGCATATAACCTATTCAAACAATTAGCAAATACAAGGAAAGGTTTGTTTTTCTTGCTTGTTCACATCTTTTATCTCTTTTGCTCAATATATAGAGAAGACGGCTGTATAACTGTAATTTAACAAAGAATTCTCATACACTGGTTTGTATTAGGGGTGCACCGATACTGGTATCGGGTCTGATACTGTGCTCATTTACTCGTACTCGCACCCATTTGTCGCTCACACCCTCCAGCTGGCTGTTAACAAGGGTCTTTTGGTACAGAGAAGTACTCGTATTGGTACTCGGTGTCAGCGAGTATCCAAATGTAAGTACTTGTACTTGGTCTGAAAAAAAGTGGTATCGGTGCAACCCTAGTTCGTATGATCTCTTACGAAAGTCATTCCTTATTTTTCGTGCGTTTTCCTACGAATGTCCAGCAACACAAGACGTACTTGTCAATTTCCGCTCTAGTCAAGGTAAAAGTTTTCAACTGCAAATATTGCAGTTTGTCAACATCTGTTTTATCTAATAAGATACAGTTTGCGCTCTGTTTATCTGAGAGTTTTCATTCACATATCTTGACGTCAGAGGTCAAGTGACCACTTTGAAAATGGCCATGCCAGTTTTTCATCGGCAAAATTTAGCTTAACTTTGGAGTTATTTAGCGAAAAGCTAACTTGGCATGGTTGGCACCAATTGATTCCTTAGATTTCTAGTTTCATGTGATACCCGTATCTTCACCTAAACTTTAAGATCACAATCTCTGAAAGACAGAATAGCGGCCGTCAGATTGTTGAGAGGTTAATAGTTTATATAATAAAAGATCGATACTGACGTCCGTGTATCAATATAATATTGCCACGCAAAAAAACACTAAGCCGTATCGATTTTTTTCTCCCACTCGTAGTACCTCTAAAGCTTCCTGATTTCTTACGATCGAAATGGGCCACACCATCTCCGCAGCACCTCTGTGGCCGGTATAGTTGTGCCACAACTGCCCGTGTGCATCGTACCAATCCTAAGCCTTCAAAGTCTTCAAATCACAACAGAAGCTGAAAAACACCTGCTGACCTGTATGAAAAATAGTGACCTGACTGAGCACCCCAAATAGTGACGGAAATAGCTGCACACGACAGGCACTCCAATCCAACAACATTTTAAAAGCTCTCGCCCTGAATTTTTTTAAATCACCATTATAACAGGCCAGCCACACTTGATAACAGCAATCCACCAGGGTCTATTAACAGACACAAGAACCATGCTGTGGAGTGGGAAACCCCCATTGGCCCAACATTGTACTCCTAACGCCTTCACTTAGTCGTGTTTAATAGGCTGTTAATGGACCATCAATCGACCGGCAGCGTGGATATGACAGTGCTCTGTGTGCCCAGAGCAGACAGTCCTCTGACAGGCCAATAAGGTCCTAATGAGAAGGACAGTAGCTCAGTGTCATAGTCCCCATCATTAGTCAATGAACTGATCAATGAAACATGGTTTTGAGATAATAAGGCTGTTGTGCAGTTTGTTTTTCAGCCCATTTTCTTTTCCAAAGCTGTCTTCTCTTGTACAGTTGTGGGATGAAGGTGCTCATTTAGTCCATTTAAGCCCCTTAAACATGATATATAGTTGGACAATAACAGTTTTGGATAGGAAACTGATAGGCTCTCTCTATCGCCGTGTTCTTAAGAAATTAAATAGGGTAAGTTTTAATAACTGCACTTAATTTGCCAATGAAGACTTTATCTTTACATTTCTCCATCACAGTGCTCCTAAGATGCTCAGTGACAGGGTGAAACCCTCTTTTGTAAAAAAAAAAACTCCTTTTAACAGGCTGCCTGTGAAGGAATATGAGGAACTTGTTACGGCGAATTCACACCAGAGCAGTGGCGAAGTGCGGCCTGCAGTGAGCTGCCATGCATTGTCTACGTAAAGTTGCGGCGGCCGCTCCCGAGCTCAGCAAGCTGCAGCCGGGTGATTCTGCGACGGAGTGCGGCCCAACTAAAAGTAGGGAAAAGTTTAACTTTTAACAGCGAAGTGCTGCCAGAGACGACCCGGAGCCAATCAGTGACCAGATCCTGCGACTCCTGTGACATGTTGATCTATGTTACAAAGAATTTCTTCCCGCCTATAACACATGAACACGCCGCACAGCTGCAAAAAATATATAATAATTTCTGCACTTCACCGCTGTCTGGTGTGAATTCGGCGTTACACGACAGAACTCAAACTGGATTGGTCGCTTAATCAGCCAACTACTTTGGTAACCGATTAACCATTTAAGTAATTTTTCAAGCAAATATGCCAAAAAAAAAAATCAATGACCAAATGTGAGGATTTGCTGCTTTTCTTTGTCGTACTTAATACCAAACTGAATAGTTTGGGGTTTGGACTGTTTGTTGGACAAAACAAGACATTTGATGATGTCACCTTGTGCTCCAGGTAGTGTTGTCACGATACTGGGATTTCTAACTTCGATGCAATACCTTGAAAGATAGTGATATTCGTAAAACAGGGAAAAATTGACACAAAATTGAGGGTGTCAAATTTTAGATTTTTATTAAAAGATAAATAGTACTGTGTGTGTCATAGGGCTGCAACTAACAATTATTTTCATTGCTGATTAATCTGTTGGGTTATTTTCTCGATTAATCGATTCGTTTTTTGGTCTACAAAATGTCAGAAGATCAGAGTTTCCCAAAGCCCAAGATGACGTCCTCAAATGTCTTGTTTTGTCCACAACTCAAAGATATTCAGTTTACTGTCAGACGAGTAAAGAAACCACAAAATATTCACAGTTAAGGTGCTGGAATCAGAGAACTTTTCTTAAAAAACTACCAATTTATCAATTATCAAAATAGTTGGCGATTAATGTAATAGTTGACAACTAATCTATTAATCGTTGCAGCTCTAGCTAGTACCCGTGTATCGACACTGAGGAAAATGACAACACTAGCTCTAGGATATTGTAATGGTCATTTTTCACTGTTTTTTGATGTTTTACTGCCTCAAGGATTAAAATCAAAGAAATAATTGGCAGATTTATCGATAATGAAAATAATTGTTCATGCTCATATATCTTTCCTGAGGATTCCCTCTACTTTTATGATGTTTTCTATTATAGTTTGCATTTTCTATTAGGATTTTATGATTACATACGCACTTTTATTGCGTTGAATGTTTTTTTATGAATACCCATTTAGGAACAAGTGTTGCAAATTATCTCAGGCTATAAATGCTATAATACACGGCATTAGTCTAGTTAGTTAATAGTCTACACTTAAGTGTGTGTCCCTATGAGAATAACCATAAACAAATAAATGTCCACATGGGGGATAGTAAAGCACTGCACATTTCTGTGTGAGGTTTCAATGCTGGAGTTCACTCATTTAGTTACTATTAGTGCTAAATGCCTCGAATCAGGCTACAGATGAGGCGAACACATGGGAGCAACAGAAATGGCAACAACTGCTGTAATGTGTTGTGATGGTGGAGATCTGATCTGTGCCTGGCCAGTTCTTACTACTTATGATATGCAAATGTTTAAAATATGTATTGTTAGTATGCAAATGTAGTCCGTAATAGGTATGAATAGGAAAAACAGACAATAACTGTAGTAGGGAGCCGATGGTTGCCACATGATCACACCTTGTCCTTCACAGACACAACGCAGACATTTTCTAAACAACGTCACAGGAGGAGGGGCAGCAGCTGGCAGATTTAAATGCATGCTCCTTAACAATTGTACGATTAAATGCGCTCTGTTCTGCTTGAATGTCAAAGCGATCTGCACGCCACATACTAATAAGTACACACTAATATTAACTGGCATTTGGTACATATGATAAAGTAGGACAACGCTAATAATTCACACACAACTATAGATAGACGTGTTTACTTTCTCACCAAGGCACCAACCTTATATAACATGGGCAGTTTGGGCACTGAAATAGCCATCCTGGACTAAATACTGCTGGTGCTCTTCAGCAGTCCATATACAGTACGCCCCTTTTCAGACTGACACCGTGGTTGGATGGGTCAAAGCTAGGGCTGCATCTACCTATTAATTTCATCGTTGATTAATTTGACAATTAGTTTCTTGATTAATCGATTAGTCGTTGGTCTATAAAATGTCAGAAAATGGTGAAAATATCAATCAGTGTTTCCCAAAGACCGAGATGACCTCCTCAAATGTCTTGTTTTTTCAGTTTATTGTCATAGAGGAGTAAAGAAATCAGAAAATATTCACATTTAAGAAGCTGGAATCAGAGAATGTGGACTTTTTTATTTAAAAATGACTCAAACCAATCAATCGAGTATCAAAATAATTGTCAATTTAATAGTTGACAACTAAATCGATTAACTGTTGCAGCTCTAGTCAACGCACAGCATCTGACCTGGCATCATAACCATCCTCCTGACCTGGGCTGGCACGTTGTTGAATTGGATTTTGTATTATATTATTGATAGGAATGTAATTTAAAGCTGCAGTGGGTAGAATTGGAGCAAATATGATTAGAAAAAGTTATTTTAATAAAACGGTCACTATATCCTGACAGTAGTGCATGAGACAGATAATCTGAAAAAAAAAATCATGTGCCTCTGTGTCCTCCGGTGCTCCTATAATGGCATCTGCAAGATTTCACAGACCGGAGGAAAACAACCAATCAGAGCCGAGCTGGAGCCTTGCTGTCTGTGAGCAGCTGTCAATCACTCACAAACTCCGATCACACGGTCAAACTAGGCAGCGCTGATTCAAATAGGAATCATTATTCTGTTACTGTAATGCCTATTTCTCACCTCAAATGTCTTTAGAAACATCTTGTAGTGTACTGTTTAGCTGTAAAATGAGAAAGTTTGTGACCTGGCAGCCATATTGAGCTCAGCTGAAGAAACACCAAGCACCGCCCACCAGCCGGAGCACAGATTTTTTAAAGCCTGAAAACAGAGCCATGATGAGGTGCAGAAGTCTAGTTTTCTCTCAGAACACTTGAATTACAATATGCTGAAAGGTTATTATGGAATTTTTTCCCAGTGATGCCAAAAACATTCTGCCTACTGCACGTTTAAAGTTATTGACATTTGAATATAATTTAAGTGATTCCCCCCACTTGTTTTTTTTAAAAAACAGAAAAAGTTACTAGAGAGACGGAGCACCCAGAGAGAACAGAAACTGAAACTTCTATAGTTTATCTGCATCATGTATTGAACCACAGTTGCAGACATGAGTCTCACTAAACAACGCACACCACAGATTAAAGTGTGACATAAGTCTTATACTATGAACGGGTCAATCGCAGGTCGAACATGCATTAGTAGCCCCTCCTGTATAACAGTGATTTCAACATGCACGTGTCTCTGTATGTGAACAGCGGGCCATCCTGCTCGGAAGGTAATAAATAGTTGAGGGTGTTCCCCTCTACAGCAGATAGCCACCAAGATAAGAAAACATACATGAGCAGGCCGACGTCCAGATGAACAAACAAACAAAGCAGATGTGGCCTCAAGTCTATACTTCCCAGAGTGATTTACACTGGTTGATATGATTCAACTCCATCACTGCACAACAATAATATCCAACAGCAAGAATGCATCTACTTGCTTAATTCAACACAGACAGTGGGACAGATTGGTTGTTGTGCAAATGACCGATGCGCTTAAGAGGCTAAAGACTGCAGTTCTTCTAACACACGCGCCACTTTAACCAGGGGAATCTGACCACTTTCTGAGGCTCCTAGCAATTTGTAGGTCACAAAGCTGTGTGTGACCGCTGGTGTAGAGTGTAAGTCACTGCCACTTGCAGGTCAGTCTAGTATCAGGCCACACACACACATACATCTGCACAGCACACACAAAGATCGTTATTTTACCTCCGCACTTTGCCATTTACTGATCCCACGTTAACACATATAGATTGCCTGCATCTATACTAATTTTGACAGTTTTGAAATGCCTGGCGAATGCTCACAGGAAGCTTTAAGACACAGCAAGCGCTTCAAATATTGATACTGTTTGCATCTCCCGGTTCACTGCAGGTTTACTGGCTTGCTTAACACATGTGCAGCTTTCTATAAGAGTTTGACTATAAGGGGATGGTTAAGGTCTTATGTCTGGGGATACGAGGATCACACTGCAGATCCCCCCTCCCCAAGAGGCCTTCAATGAAATTTTTATGTGTGGTGTGTGTGTATGTGTGTTTTCGTGTGGGTTGCAAAAGGGGCTGCGTGTGCGTGCACCTGGCCTACTGCATTATTAAAGCTCAGAAGCCAGCTCATAGAGAAGGAAGAGAAGTTTGAGGAGGAGGGGGAGAAGAAGGAGAGGGAGCAGCTGTAGGATGGCGGAGTAAAGGTAGAGGAGAAAAATGAGTTTTGACTGGAACATAAGAGGGGGCATGCCCCTTTTTTTATAGAGGAAGAAACAGTAGGTGGTACAGGGGATCAGAGGAGCAGTCAAGTCAGGATGGAGAGGAATTTAGAAAAGCAGTGGTCGTTTTTGACAGCCAGAATGTGAAATTATATTCATAAGGCAAAGTAAAAAAATCTGAATGGTAGCTCCAGCAACCCTTACTCTCTAGTGTTTTGACGTTATATGACCTCACCTGGTGACACCAAAGTTTCACACCATATGGCTGGAATCACACTTTTGATTTCTGCATTTCTCAAGTTGAAACTAAATCTACTTCACCACACCATGTGAGGTGACCTCCTGACCTCCTGACCTCCCTCCCCGCCATCCCCTCTTATGTCCTGAGATGGGACATCAGACTGAGAAACCTCCATCGGCACACCTGACATCCTGCCGGAAGGCTCACGACAAAACCCCCCTCTTTAAACATGGATGCCCACCGTATCTCCCTCTCTTCTTCTTCTGTCTCTTTCTTCCTCTTCTGTCTCTCTCAACTCTGACGCAAAGCGGAGAGCAGCTGCTTCAGTCTGTCTCAATAATTCAACACTGAAGCGGAGGGGATGAGGACTTTGAGGAGCAGCAAGAGATGGGGAGTCAGAGTTGGGAGGCGGATGGAGAAAGACATTAGAAGAGCTGAGGTGCATAAAGAAAAGAATAATAGTAATTCACAACAACACAAAGGGAGTTGTGAGCTTAAGGTTGTGAGGTGCCTGCTGATTTTCATACAAACTTACACACACAGGAGTCTGACAACTATTTCCCCACTTCTATCTTGCTGACTGGTCCAGCCAGTCAATAGTGAGCATTTGCTAGTGTTCAACCCATCAGCTGTGAGGAATAAAGCCATAAGCATTCACCTGTGTGGAAACTCTTATTTACCTCTGTAGTGCAATATGTACCTTTACCCTTTAACACAGCACAGGGCTCTAAAACAATTACAAAGTTGAATGAAAGCATGCACAGGTTTGGCTTTGTTAGCTCTGCCTATCAGCTAAAGGAAGTTACCTGCAGATACTAGCTTCTATTTCAGAATTGATGCATTTTAAGTTAGTTGAATTCATATTTCTGATGGATTTAAAACCAGATTGTTTTAATGGTTGCGCGGCATGGATCTCCTGAGCGAACAACAGGCATGGAGACGGTGGCGTGCAGACAAAGGGATTGGAGGGCTACAAGCTCCCCCAAGCTAACACACACACCTAACCTAAGCTTCCTGACTAAACCAGCCACAGAAAGAGGCTGTGTTCGGGTCTCCTGTAAGCAAAACGGTGGCGGCAATTACAAGCACTTTATCTCCAGCACTCGTTGACTGGAGAGAAAATCTGTACGGGCCACAAAAGTTGTGAGGCGCAGCTCTCTCTCCGAGCAACGGAGGAACGTAGCGGCGGCTTCTCTCCGCTGACCGAACACACATGATGGATACAATGTATGCAGCGCGTTCGGAGCCACAGTATCAGCGTGGAACGTTGGAACAATTCTAGAACGCGTTCCTGTTGCTATTTTGTGACAAAGCCCTCAAACAGCTGTATTCTATTTTTACCTGCTGCTGCTTCACACAAAAGCCAAGCTAGCTACAATGCTCAGCGTCACTCCTCCAGAGTGCATTGTTCCTTCCTCAACACACACACTGGCTGGGGCGAGATGGAACTATAAAGTGGGATCCCCATCAATGCTCCCTCACACAGACTATTCTACCTCCCCTCTAGTGCACATTTAAATGCACTATAGCTGGAAGCATGTGCAGCAGCAGCAGCACTTCCTCCTCCTTTGTAGAAGCAACTTTAAGTCTCCACTCTTTGTTTTGAATTAAGAGTAGAAAGTGTGCAGTGGAGCTAGCTGCTGCGAGGGGCTAACTTAGCACTGGGTTAGTTGGAGGATGCAAGAGGCACAAACGACACACAGCCAATAAACTAGCATCACTTTTGTAGCTTGTGTGTGTTAATAATAAATAAAGAGCTTTGCTGCTGAAGTGACTGAGCTGCTGAACATCAGTTAGCAAGTTTAGCCAGCTAGCACAGTCTCTCTTCTCTTCTTCTTCTGTGTCTGTGTGTCTGTGTTGTGACAGTGCAATAATGTACTTACTTTTCTCTCGCTTGGCTATCGGAGGGGACCACAGCTCCTTTACCCTTGCCGTACATCTTGGAGGCTGTTGTGATACTTTGTGTTTTTTTATCCCACTCGACACCTGTCAAAGAAAGCTACCAGGAGAAGCTACTATCTCCATAGCTACCCGGTTAGTGTTGTCTCTCCCTCTCTCTCTCTATCTCTATCTCTCTCTCTCTCTCCCTTCCTTCCTTGCGCTCTCTTTGCTCCGGTTTCCTTTTTTTCCTCTACATCCCCAACATTGCCCACAAATCAGGCAGGGTTTCAGCCGGGGGGGAACTTGAAACAGTCCGCTGGTGGAGCTTTTTTTTTTTTTTTCAATCGCTGTTCCAGGATTCAGCTCACGCCCCCCCTGTTGTGAGAGGGTGGGGGCTTCTTAAAGGCACAGTGTCTCAGCTTTTAGTCGACTTCGCTCAAGTTCAAGTTCTCTTCTGGAAGGCCTTCGAGTTCAGGCCTTACATCATATTTGAGTTGACGTACAGCACCAAATTGCCAATACTGATTCTTATTGCTATTTTGAAACTCTAATTGAATGTATCATATGCTTGGTGCATTTCAATGTGTTGTTTTTGTCCTGATAACACACCAGAAGGGCACTTGATTGGCCCAAACGTCCACCTAGGTTGACCTGAGTGCCCCCAAAAGTGCCCGTGTTCAACCCGAGCACCTGTCCTACAGTATAGGACCTTAGGACAGCTATAAACATGTCCCTTTACTCCATACACATAAAAAGGTGAACGTTCTGGAAGGCCTTCGAGTTCAGGCCTTACATTACGTTTGAGTTACCAAATTGCTAATACTGATTCATATTACTATTTTGAAACTCTAATTGAATGTATCATATACTTGGTGCATTTCAATTTGTTGTTTTTGCCCTGATATCACACCACTTGATTGGCCCAAACGTCCACCTAGGTTGACCTGAGTGCCCTCAAAAATGCCCCTGTGTTCAACCCAAGCACCTGTCTTACAGTAGGACCTTAGGACAGCTATAAACATGTCCCTTTACTCCACACGCATAAAAAGGTGAATGTTTTTAACTGTCACTCTTGACCTGCAGAGAGTTCATGCACTCCACTGATTGGCGTGGTTATTAAGTTACCTGATTACATAACTGCAAATATGAAACCATAACAAGTTTTATTGTTTGTTTTTTTCATGCAATACTAGGCCATTGGTTCCCAAACAAGGGTCCCAGAGACGACCAAGGGTTCTAACAGAGGTGAAGGGGGTTCCAAACTGATTGAGGGAATATTTCATTTAACTATTATTTAATAGTTTTATTTAATTATGTTATCTAATTTGCAAGAGCAGCTGTTTAAAGCACAGCTTTCCTGTATCTAAATGAGGGCTGAGTTAAAAAAAACATGTCTATTTTTTATGTGTTCTCTGAAGAAGAAGAAGAAGAAGGGGTTTCTCAAGGGTTTCTCTCAAAGTGGGGTCTTGTGGGGCTTGAGAGGGTTCAGCAAAAAGGGGAATAGTTTTTCACAATAATTTCATCCATAAATAACACAATGACAGAATGTATGACTATTTTGTTCATGGGTTTCATACACTTTCAGTAATAAAACATCTGAAAGCAAAAATCCTATCGGATGGGTGACCCTTGGACAAAATCTTGTCAAATGGGGGTCTGTGGTCTAATTTGTGTCAGTTCAGGTGTCCTTGACATGAAAAAGTTTGGGAGCCACTGTCTTAGCAGACACCTGAAGACAAACTGAACAATATGGACAAAAATACATCTCTGTTTGTCCATATTGTTTTATTTTTGTTCAACCTCATCCCCATCAATTGAAACTTTTGTTAATACTGCCATACCAGTTTTCACAGTTTCCTTTGTGGCTCCAAATTGTTCAGACTTTACCCAAGAGCAGATTTAGCAGCATTAATTTCTCAATTTGAAGGTGGTCTTACCATTTACCTAATATAAAAGTAAACACTGCATTCAGATATAGTACATTATACACTCCAGCACAATTACAATTTCAACCAAACTGTAAACATCCAAACTGACCATTTGATGAACAGAATAATGAGGGAATAATAGAATACGTAACAATTAGAAAACATCATGCACAAATTGTTGCCATCATTAAAAGGTTTCTTGTAGTAAACATGCATTTTTTACACAATCACATTGTAGGTTCATATTTTGTTACCTCAGTGTTAAAAAAACAACAACAGAATGAACAAATTCTCAATATATCAGTCACTTCCAAACAATTCATACAAATGACACTTTGCTCTATTTACCCTTTCAAATAGTTTGCTTCATAGTCACACTGAAGTTTAATCAGTATATAGCATGCTGCAGTTATTGTGAATGTTTATTTAGTGTCCAGGTATGCTGCTGGCTCTTGGTAGCGGTGTATAAGTCTGTGTCATGTCCCTTTAAGAGTGTGTAGAGGGCAGTTGCAGAGTTTGTGTGTGTGTGTGCACATGTGTGTGTATATGTGTGTAAGGCAGGGACAGGCAGTGTGTTCTGTTTTCGTGCTACTAGCTGTGGGAAGGGCACAGCTGACTGTCTGTGTGTGTTTGTGCGCACGCCGGTGTGTGTATGTGTAGAGACAAGCGCATGTATTTGTGTGTGTGTGAGAGAGAAAATACATTTCTGTATGTGTGTGGTAGGGCTTGTTTTTTTTTTAAACATGGGAATACAAACATGATGAGCAGACGTGATATAAAAGAGTAGAGCGATAATAGAGTAAGGAAATAGAGAAAGGAGTGAGGAGTATTATCTTTATAAATGCAAGAATTCACCTTGAAATAGTGTATGTAATGTTTTGTAACACATATGTACTGAAAGATACCATACGTATAGACTAATGTATTGTTATAAGTGATATACTGTATATGTTTACAACATGTATACATTGAATTGTACTTAAACTCCCACACAAATGCAGAGTAAGACAGAAAAACACCTCAAAATTTTCTCTTCCTTCTGCCATTTTCTTTGTTCTACTTCTAGTTATTGTATATGGAATTAGGTGTAGAATTACACACAGAGAATAATCACCAGTGATTGGTCTGGTTGTGCTTTATAATTTTGTTAATATTTGTGTTTCAGACTACATCCACACTAAATCAGCTAAATTTGAAAACGATGTTTACATGTGGAAACAAAAGTGCATTTCATAATGAACGTTTTAGTAATGATCTCCATTCACACTGAAATGCTAAAACAATAAACGAAAATAGTTAAATTTCCTCTTCTTTGTCCGAATAAAATGTCTGTTGTCAGAAAACTGAAAGAGCATAGAATAGTGTGATCGCGGCTCATAAAATATACCTCTTAACCAGTCGGCAACCTCTGGTTCTGAAAAGTGAAGCCAATGTGGAAGTGCCTTAAACTTGCATTCTTTCTAATAGCCAGCAGGGGGCGACTCCTCTGGTTGCAAAAAGAAGTCTGATTGTATAGAAGTCTATGAGAAAATGAGCCTACTTCTCACTTGATTTATTACCTCAGTAAACATTGTAAACATGAGTTTATGTTCTCAATCGCTAGTTTCAAGTCTTCTTCAATACAACATGATGTTCATTTAGTAAATTATGGTCCCATTTAGAGTCAAATAGACCATAAAGCAGGGGATGCTTTAGGGCGGGGCTACCTTGTGATTGAAAGGTCGTCCATGTTTTTGTCTCACAACTTTAGCCTTTTCACAGTGTGTTTTCAGTTCATGAACATTAATTGAAATATTTTGTCACCTAAAAATGCCTTATTCAGCGTTCGGTTGGCTCCACTCTCTTGTGTCACTTCTGGTTGCACAAAAACAAGATAGTGACAACCAAAAAAACAAGATGGCGACAGACAAAAAAACAAGATGGCGACGGCCAAAATGCTGAACTCAAGGCTTCAAAACGGCAGTCCACAAAGCAATAGGTGACGTCACGGTGACTACGTCCACTTCTTATATACAGTATATGCGCTTAAACAGGGGAATAGTGAATTTTGCTCCTCCGCTCTATCGATCAAATGACAATTTGATGATGTGATTCGCAAATTCGTCAGACAAAATATGTACATTCAAAATGAGTGATCACAGAGAGGGTTACAACAGGCGTATGCCATAATATTCCAAAAGTTCTGTTTTCACCATCCACTCTAAAATGTGATGCCGGCATTTTCAGATGGATCCACTCTGGAGACCTCTTTCAAACAAGCTACATTTTCGGGTGTGAAAATGCCGGCATAGTGTGGACAGACGGCCAAAACAGTGAGATCAAGATGCATCTTCAAATTTTTGCCGGCTTGTACGTATACTCCTGAAGAGAAAGAGAAAGAGAGAAAGTGATGGTGGAGCCTAGGTATCTTTTAAGCTCTAGACCACAAACTCTATCACTGTCTCATCATAGCACCAGTATTGATCCGAGAACCCAATGATCCCCGGGAACACTGGCTCTTCCTCCGTTGCTCAGGATAAACACAAGCAGCATCACTGTGTACTTCCTCTCTGTTTTATCAAATGCAGATGAGCCGATAAGGTTGGTAGTGTTTTGTACACATGCTTCATTCCCGTCCATCCATCTTTCCATCCTTCCTACGTCTAACCACACCACCTTCCAACAGTGTTGTTGGCAGTTGTACGAACTGTAATTGCTGTATTTGTATGATAACTTAACCCTTTGTACCATGTATGATAGATAATTCTATATATTGTAAATGTACAATTATACAATAAGTTCAACATGTCATTAAAAGTGTGTTTCTATCCACCTGTTTTTATTCACATTTTCATTTCTGGTACAAAAAAAAAACCTGAAAGGAAATGCAGAAAATTTGAAAAATAATTAAATAGATCCAAGACATTTTATTTGTCACATATACATACAAGTTCACAATGTGAATTATAAAAGCTAAATAAACAAAATACCAGATATAACTATAATAAAATGAGCAAAATATACAAAACAAACAAAATGGTTAACATATACTCAATACTCCATTCTGTCTGATCTATCTATCTATCTATACAAGATAATAAACATGGTTAAAAGTGAGGGTAAAAAGTAAAAAGAGAACAGTGCAGATAAAGTGGCAACAGTATATAAATATAAATGGCAGTATTGCCGGTACAGTATATACATCGCTGAATGTCCTTGGGTACATTGTCCTTCAACAGTTTTATTGTTCATTGTTAAATATCACATTAGAGTGATGAAATTACTACATGACACAAACATAAACGCCATATTTCCATCACATTTTGAGGTTGGACTGGCGCTAATTTAATTACATGATCTCGTTGCGCCCTCGTCCTCTGCAGTGGTTTAATGGCGCCCAACTGAAGCAGCACAAGCTGTTTATCTCTATGAACAATATATAAATGCACATTCATACATTTCATTTTCTTTTGCCAATATTTGGTAAATTTGGTTAAAATATGCATTACATGTTGATGGAGGCCTGGTTATAGTTTCAGGTCCCCCCCCCCCCATGACACTGAAATCGAATGAAACTGCAACCTGATTTGTACATTGTACTCTATCAATAATGTATTACGGGTGTATTAACTGACCCTGGATCTGCCCTAAATAATGCAATCACATCTCTGCTGAGATCTCGTGAGAACCTCTTTTAAACTCTTTGTGACTGTATTTCACAACTTCCAATAAGTGTTGTGTTGGCTAATACAAAACATTCTACCTGTATACCCAATTTGCTTACATGCAGAGTGCGTCCTGGAACCGTGGCGCAGACCTTTGGCACAGATTCATATTCTTTGCAAACTCAGGAGGCCTATTTGGTTTATGATTTGGTTTTCGGCACCTGGCAACGCTGCCCTCCAAACTTCCATTATGATCCCTCTCTTACCTCTCCCTCTGGTATCTCTCTCTCCATCTCGCCTCACCACTCTCTTCTTCCTTCTCCTCCACATCGTCGTCCTCTCCTCTGACCCACTTTCCTGCCTTCTCGCCACTATCTCCCTCTGTTCTTCCTCGTGCACCCACATCCTTCATCTCTATCTCTCTCTCTTTCTCCTCCCCCTTCCTCTTCTTCCTCCATTTCTGTTCTCCCTCTTCTTGTCTCCTGCTTATGTTCATGCATCTCCACCCTCACCATCTCTTCTCCTCTTCTTCTGCACCTCCTCTACTTTTCTTCCCATTGGATCTCCATCCTTCCATTCTTACTGAATATTCTTATTCCGTGTTCTTATTCCTTTCTCTCCATCTTTATCTTCTGCTTTTTCTTTCTTCATCACTCCCACTCTCTCCCTCGTCTTTACACCTTGCCCCCCCTCTTCCTCCTCCTCCCCCCTTCTCCTCCCTTCTCCTTCCACCATGACTCATTTCCCCTCACTATGCCACAGAGCCACTCAGGACAGACATTCATCAGCGGCCTCAGATGATAGATGCTGCTCACCACAGCTCCAGCAGCCAGTTAGCCCGGGGTGATGCCTTATGCATTCAGATATCACCTGGCTCGCTGTAGTTTACCGCCTCAACCTGGATCCAATGCACACAAAGGGACTCAAGTTTACACACACACACACACACACACACTGTGCTGCCTGGTGTCTAAGACTGGCTCTGTGTGGAAAGAGAAAGTTTGGTGCACGTATGAATCACAGACTGCAGAAGTGGATGTAGTCAACGTGATGTCACCCATTGGTTTGTGGACTGCTGTTTTGAAGCCTCCAGTTCGGCATTTTGGCCGTCGCCATGTTGTTTTATTGCAACCCCAACCAGTGACACGAGAGGGTGGAGCTAAGTTCAACCAAACGCTGAATAAGGCATTTTCAGAGTGTTATAATTAACTTTCATGAACTGAAAACACACTGTAAAAGGGTTAAAGTTATAAGACGAAAAAAACTCCAACTCTACCATCTTGGTTTTTGACTGTCGCCATCTTGGTTTTTGGCCGTCGCCATCTTGGTTTTTGGCCGTCGCCATCTTGGTTTTTGACCAAGACCATCTCGGTTTTCGGCTGCCACCGTGTTGGTTTTTGACTGTCGCCATATTGAATTTTGCCCGTCGCCATCTTGGTTTTTGACTGTTACTGTCTTGGTTTTTGGCTGTTGTCATCTTGATTTTTGACCGTCGTCATCTTGGTTTTTGGCCGTTGCCATCTTGTTTTCTGACCATCGCCATCGTGGTTTTTGACCGTCGCCATCTTGTTTTTTGGGGGTCGCCATCTTGGTTTTTGGGGGTCGCCAATTTTGTTTTTGACATAAACTCATGTTTACAATGTTTACTGAGGTAATAAATCAAGTGAGAAGTAGGATCATTTTCTTTTTGCAACCAGAGGAGTCGCCCCCTGCTGGCTATCAGAAAGAATGCAAGTTTAATGCACTTCTGCATTAGCTTCACTTTTCAGACCTGAAGGTATAGCCCACTAGTATGAATGCATGGATAAGTATATTTGCACTTTAATAAAGTGTATACAAGTGTGCATGCAATAGTGCTGGAATTGATTTTGGTGTGTGTGTGTGCTGTAGATTGTTAATTCCAGGGGAGTTAGGTTAATTGGGTCTGAAAAAGAGGTGGGTGTGTCTCCCTCCTCTATGACAGCCTTATTTACATAGCAAAGCTGTAATTACCCTAACGAAGCCCCTATCCTATCAGTGAGAGTGCACACACACACGTATACACAAAGGCACACATGAGCAATCCCCAAACAGGTTGGAGCTCAATCATGCCAAACCTGTATTTTTCATCACTCCAGATCCCTCTCAGAAGCGTCCCATTCACACGTTCATTTCTAATTGAATGGGATTCTTTGCAGCACCAATCAGTCAGTTTGTTGGAATTTCTCTATCAGAGCTCATTGGCTTCTAAGAGAGATGTGGGACCTGTTCCAGCTCTTAGCAATCACTTCCTTCCTTCTCCCCCTCCGTATTCTTTTGTAAAAACAGGCTTTCCCTTTGTGAGTTAGGGGGTAATGAAATAAAATTAAAAGATTTGCTTTGTGTCGTATCAATGTAAATCAAAATTCCAAACCATTGTTACGGAAAATGAGAAGATGTAAGAACAGTGTTTGGGGGAATCATTATCCATCAAACCAGCTGAAAGTACATTAATATGAATATTCTCATGTAGTGAGGCACGTTCACCCACAAACTTTTGATAGTTTTCTGTTATCAGAGTGTTATTTTTTGGATGAAGTGTCATGAAAGCTGCGTTTCCACCAAGCATTCCAGTCCAGTTCATTTCATTACACATTAGAACAATTATTTTCGCGTTTCCATGAGCAAAAGTTGTGTATGGTACCAATAGAACCGCTCCATTGTTGGTACCACCTTGGTCGAGGTTGCATGCGAGCTGAGCCGATACTAGAAGGTGGAGTTAAAACACTGTAGATCACTGATTGGTCAGAGAGAACCATCACTAGCTCATCACGGGACATCCTGCACAAACCTGCCGTTTTTAATAGTAACCGCAATTTTTAATTCACTCAACCCAGATTTTAAAAAATGGTAGCTTGCAAAAATACACCATACACTACGCCGTACAATTGACAAAGTGCAGACATTCCTGTGTTTGGTTGCCGTTGAAATGATTCAGCGAATATCCCGTTGAAGATGATGCCACATCAGCTTCATGCGCTCTCGTTATGGCGATCAGCTGAGAAGCCTGCCTACAGGCTTTGCAACAACTACGATTTAAACCCATCTGTGGCAATAGTAAACGCTCAGAGAAAGTGTGTCGGGAGCGCGGGAGGGGAGGTGAATGGGTCCAACAAACACCCAACTTTCATTCAGGAGACCGCTGTTCGTGTCCCGTGTGTTAAGTTTCACTTTCACCTTACAATCAGCTGTTTGTTTGTGCCCCGTAGTCACAACGTTCAGTTTCATTTTCACTTTATAAACAGTAGTTTTAAGCCCAACCATGTTTTTTTTCTCCTAACCCTAACAATAGTGGTTTCGTTGCCTAAACCTAAGGTGACGTCAAGGGGAGTAACAAAGCACCAGTAGGCCTATGTGACGAGTTGGCCTACACTGACGGGGTACCACCTGCATGGCATAAAGGAAAGGACCAAAAGTGAGTCAAGTTGAGTCGAGCAGAGCCATACCAAGCAGTGGAAAAACAACAGAAGTGTTCCCCAACCTGGAGGTTAAGATTCTGTAAAGGGGTCACAAAATAAATCTGAGGGGTTGTGAGATGATTAACAGGATAGTGATTGATGATGTTGATTTTTTCTGATCTTAGTTGAGTCTATTTTATTTATACAGCCCAATATCACAAATCACCAATTTGCCTCAAAGGGCTTTACAATCTGCACAGCCCTCACCCTCTGTCCTTAGCCCTTGATTCAGATGATTCATCTGAAAAACAAACACCTTTAACAGGGAAAAATGGAAAAAACTGGATACGTTTTACCTCTGAAGGCCTCTAAAATAGTTATAAAGATTTAAGAAAAAAAAACTCTCTTTGGTTGAACTAGTCACAAGACAACCTGTGACAATATTTTTAATAATTTCCAACATTTCTCATAGTTCCTTTTGCTAACCTGTAAATAATGTGCCTGAACTTGCTGAATTCAGTACATGTGAAGAGAGCGATAAATCATGTTTTTCCAGTCAAGGTGTGCCGCTTACTGAAAACATAACATATGTTATGAAATTATATAATGGTGTTCTGCTGAGGCCACTGTCACTGGAGGAAATAGTGTCTCTGCATCTTACAATGGACTTCTTCCTGTATGAAGGTGGCACATTGATCACTGACAAAAGCTAACTGTATTGTATTGTTAACAGTTGGCAACTCCGGGATCTGAAAAGTGAAGCCAATGCTGAAGTGTTTTAAACTTGCATTCTTTGTAACAGCCAGCAGGGGGCGACTCCTCTGGTTGCAAAAAGAAGTCTGATTGTATAGAAGTCTATGAGAAAATGAGCCTCCTTCTCACTTGATTTATTACCTCAGTAAACATTGTAAACATGAGTTTATGGTCTCAATCGCTAGTTTCAAGTCTTCTTCAATACAGCATGATGTTCATTTAGTAAATTATGGTCCCATTTAGAGTCAAATAGACCATAAAGCAGGGTTAAACCCTTTCACAGTGTGTTTTCTGTTCATTAAAGTTAATTCTAACCTTTTTGGTCTCCTAAAAATGTCTTATTCACCCTATTGTACTTAGCTGCACCCTCTCGTGTCACTTCTGGTTGCAAAAAACCAAGATGGCGATGGCCAAAATGCCAAACTCGAGACTTCAAAACAGCAGTCCACAAACTAATGGGTGTCGTCACGGTGACTACTTCCACTTCTTATATACAGTCTATGATTGATGACTCTTTGCTGTCTGCATGGCTAATAGCTTTTTTCTTTTTTAGAATTTGGGTAAAATTATATCTACATATTATATTATATAAGTATATCTTTATTTTTACTTCCAAGGTTCACAGTAGCTTTGATACCTAGGCAATCATCCTTCCTCACCAATTGTTCTTCTTGACGGTGTTTAGTGTGGATTCTTCCTTTAAACAAGATGTACTAAACCCAGCACCTTTACCCGGCAGCACCCAGTGCTCCCATCGCCTCCCCTCAGCCTCTGCCCTTCCCTCTCTCTGCACTTCCTATTCCAACAGGAATTTAATCTTTCAAGCCATCGTTGTTTTTCTTCTCCCCTATTTTTACTGCTGCTGCTGCTGCTTGGAAGACCACAGACTGCCTCTGTATGCTGATGGCCCCCCTCCTCCTTCTTCTCCGAGCCTGTCTTTCTCTTTCTGTATCTCTATTTGTCTTACTCTCATGCTCACCGTCTCTCTCTCTCTCTCTTTCTCTGCCTGTCTCTCCTCTCTGTCCTCATCTCTCCCCCTCTTCCTCCTCCTCCTCCACCTCACTTGTTCTCTTCTCTACTTCTTCACTCCTTCTCACCCCTCCTGTTCCTTTTTTTTCTCCCTCCCTCCTGTCTGTCTATCTGCCGTTTCGTAGCTCGGCTGTACGTGCCACAGATTCAGATGGCAGTCAAATGGTAGACCGAGACAAACACGGAGACACATGCATGCAATTACATGCTCTCACACACACACGCACACACACACATAAATGCACATGCAGACCGGCAACTGCACGCATGGACACTCACACACCTGCACGCACAGACATTAATTATTTTACAGACACACACTGTGGTGTCATATACGTTCAAGTATTTCAGTCACCTTCCTCAGTCAGTTTAGCAGGGAGGATTTTTATTCTTGGAGCACAAAGCTATCAGAAAACAGAATGCAGGAAATATTAATGAGAACGGAGACTTTTCTGAGAGATTAAAAATGAAGAAAGAGCGGGGAGTTGTGGAAGAAGTTGGGATGTGGCGCAGCAAAGAGAAATGAGTAGACTTTTTCAGGTAAAGGTATGGGATGCTATTTGTGTATCGACTGTTTTAATGTTTGGGTGAGAGCGAGACAGTGACACCAAGAGAAAGAGAGGGAGGGAGGTTCGGGGGAGAGGCAGAGAGGGAGACGCAGAGAGGAAAGAGGTCAGTCTAAGCTTATGAAACATTTTCTAACCTAACCCGGCCTATTTCTGACAGGCCAGGACTGAGGACTTACAGTCACACACACAAGTTCCCAGGGTTGACAGGGACATGCCTTCAGGGACTGACACATATAAACACACACACACACACACACACACACACACACACAGTAAGCATGTGACATATTAATTAACATGGAAGTCAATGACCTCACACCTTATTCAGCTGTAGGGGCCTTTTTTGAAACGACATTGTATCCCCCTTGTTTCCAGTCTTTATGCTAAGCTAGGCTAATCACCTCCCAGCTCCAACATGAGAGACGTATCAATATTCTCATATAACTCTTGAAACAAAAGCTGACTGTGTGCATGTGGGCCCTCGGGTGAATATAGATGGGTATTTGTGTAGATGTGTTACACCTGTATATGAGGAAGCAAACCGCTCTCATGGGAAGGCGTATAAATATAGCACAACATTACACGGACATTCTGCGTGTCATGAGGACGCATTTTAGGTTTTTCGTATGTCATTTGTACACCACACAACAAAACTACAGTAACGTCTGCAGTTAGGTTTGGTCAACAAAAGCACTTAGTTAGGTTTAGGGAAAACGTCATGGTTGGGCTTAAAATAAGAACGTAAACAAAGTAAAATTCGTACAGAAACAACATAACATAAATATGGAAAACACGTCGCAAAAGTCACTAAAAAACACGTGACAAATGTCACAAACTTCACTAAGGTAACTTACAAAACAAAAAACATGTGACAAACGTCACTAATGTAACTTTCAAAAATTACGGTCTACTGCGTGAAGTCCTGTGTTTGTTGGACCTCCCCTCCCGCTCACCACAGTCTTTCTTGCTTTTTATTCTCCGTCACTAACTCTGACTGTTGAATATTTATGCGGTCAGCACAGGTACAGACTACGTGGCCTACAAATGACAAGCCAAAGCAAGAACGGCGTTCTTATTGCACGCTAAATGCATTGCGCATTGTCGAGTCATTCACGCCTTTTCCTATGAACGCGCTGGACGATTAAGGGTATACACGAATATATACACTCCTAAAAGTGAAGATGGAGGAATGAAAGCTTTCCCAAGGACTGAGTTGCGGCCCACAAGTACTGTGGCATTTAAATACCTCTTTCTGTGCATATGCATATATACATGCATGTAAAAAAACTGTAAAGATCTTATGCAAAAATATCAAAAAGCTTTTGTACACTCTGTGATATTTTTTTCCCATATATAAAAAAAGAAAGAAACAAAAGTTGACTGATAATATGCAGAATGGAAATAGTCTCTTGTCCAATGAGAGGAGTGCATTAACTGAAATGTAGACATTAGTGGTGCAACGGATCAACAAGCCCACGGTTCGGTTTGTTTTGTGGTTTTTGAGTCATGGTTTTGGTTTCAATTCGGTTTGTTTTGCACTTAAAGGAGAAGAAAAACAACCATTTCCAATGTGTTTGAACTCTGACTGCAGATTGAATGATGGTAATGAATGATATTTCTATATAATATGAAGCCATAACACTGTTTTTTAATACACAAAATAATGCAGGCTACTTAATGGTGAAGTAGGCTGGTGTTCAGATAGTTGCCTCTTCTATGTCTCTGGCACTTCATCAAATAGTTAACAGGTCTCTAGTTAAGAGTGGTGTAACGGTTTGTACGTCATTGAAAGGTTTGTTATTTTTACAGTTCGGTTTTGCATCCTTAGTAGACGCTTAGTCAGTAAAAAACTCTTTGATAATCCAAATTTAAGACACGTTTGAGTATGTAAAAGATATTTTTTCATGCCCACTAAAACGATTGATTGGCTTCTGAAGGGAGACACAAGTCATATGTCCTCTGTGTGCTGACACCACCAGGAATAATTTAACCTTGATCTTGTGCCCATGCCTCATAAATGGGGAGTTATTGTACCCTGCTGCCCCGAATAAACAACAGTTATAAAGTTCAATGAGAACGACAGCTTTTTACATGTTTAATCTTTCTTATTTGCGCCTTTTATTTTCCCCGATTCTCTCCCCTATTCACTTCAACCATTCAGATTTTACCATTATTTCTGCTGAAATTATCTCATTGCTGTCACAATTAAAAAATATGTCCAACTGACACAACAGCCAAAACTGAAAATGAAAGGACTGGAAGGTTTACATGCCAAAATAAAGTGTTTATCATAATCAAATAATGTGTAATTTTAATAGCTATGTTTACTATATGTCAACAAAAAGCTGAGATTTTTAACAGTAACCGTGTTGAAATGGGAATTCTTTATATGCTTGTAAATGTACTTATGAACATTTCAGACAAAAACCAAACCAGTGAATACATAGAAGGCCCCACCGACACATGAAGGCTACACTTCATTCAACACACCACAAAAGCAGAAGTCATACATTTGGTATGGATTCAGAAATGTGGCAATTTTCTTTTTGTGTGAAGAATTCACAACATAAAGTGCTCACAGCCTTTTATTTACATTTGACCTGAAAGCTCGCGACAGAAACATATGTTGACTTGGATGTCAAATTGGAACCAGATTGCGCGTCCTTCTTGAAAACGTTTGAACAGTTACAAGACCCTTTTTTTCTATGTTTTTATCAGAGACACAAACATGAGTGTGCGGTGGTATAATTGGCTGCGCAGACAGTCTACAGATGTTATTTTCTTTCAACTAGTAGAGTAATTTCAGATGCTGTTTTTCTGTCACCTTCTGAGATTGAGAACGGTGTGTTCTCCGGTGACCATGTGGCGATGCTGTTCACAGTCCAGTATCAGCTCTTAGTATATTAACAACTGCTACTGTAAAAAAAGTATGTTGATTAATTTTAGCTATTCTGTGAATGCCTTGTGACGTCATATATCTATTCACCTAATTGACAAAAACAGAATCAGGAAGAGCTGATGGTTGTGAAAGTATTTTTCCTCACTGCAACTTCCCATTTAAAAGTTTTCTTTTTATCACATCCTCCATGTTCGAAACACTAGATAATCTACAGTAGGTATATGTTATGGCCATCAGTTCTGATGATCTCAGCTTGGTTTCTAAGAAGTCATGTTTATTATAGCTCTAAACACGACAATACCCACGAGCCTCAGCTGCTGTTTCTATGAGAGGAAACAAATCAGAATTGTAAACTGGTGAATATTTGACCATGTTTCTACCGACATATAACCCGACACTGCAGTTCCCCTCAGCTCTATGGAGCGTTTTTCACCTCCTTGTTCAACACATTCTCAGTCCCAACTCGTCAAATATCGCCGCTTGGTCAGTGCCCCTCGGCATCGGAGACAGACGCACGGGGTACCCCTCTAACTTTTGGACGGATTAAGGACAGTGAGTCAATATAGGCTCTTCACAGGCATATGTCCTTTCAAACAAACTTCCGTTTTCATGGGAAGTTAGGTTTAGGCAACACAACCACTTACTTAGGGATAGGAAACAGTTGTGGTTGATGTTAACTTCACTGACGACTTGCGGGCTGACGATATACCGACGAGTCACATGACTAAAGACTGACGTGACAAAATATGTCAATGTAACTTTTAGTTTCACATGAGACACGGACAGCGGTCTCCTGGTTGAAAGTCTTGTGTTTGAGTTTTGAGTTGTGTTTATACCAAACATAGTTCTTTTAACCTAAACCACGATCCTTTCCTAAACCTAACCAAGTCATTTTGTTGCTTAAACAGCAGGTTCTGCACTGCAGGGACTTGCGCAGGCGCACTGATCACTCATGTTGCTGGACATTTGCAAGAGAATGCACAGAAAATCAGAAATAACTTTTCGTAAGATATCATACGAACCATTGTATGAGGATACGTTGAACATGTTAACAATCAGATTTTTAAGGCCATAATAAAATGCGTGTGTGATGATCAGCTTGTTGTTGAGAAAAACTGATTAGTGCTGCTTTAAATGTCAAGCTGAGTGGATATTACACAGCAAAGTCTGTTTACAGGTGTTGGGGAGTACTACAGGCATATGTGAAAAAGTTGTATGGATCCTTTTGTGGCTCCAGAGGGAGCTGCCCAAAATCTGATAAACTGCCTCAACTGATGTCACTTGAGTCAGTGTTGATTGGGGCTGAACGACTACAAGTCTGAAAATGAAAAAATTTGGATGGGGTGTGGAGTTATGGTCCTTTCACACAGAACGCGGTTCTACTGCGCTCTGCAACGCATTATTTCCAATGGCTAGCGCAGCACAAAGGCTTTTCACTGCACCGAGAAAAGGGCAAGTGCGAAAAGGCCCATAAGAAAGAAGTGAGCTTCCCAGACCAAACTATCAGTAGTCGCGTTTTATTATGGGTAATGTAGGTACCAGGTTTTGACAGGAAGAAGAATGTGTAGCATAAAAAAAATCTTCTTCTGCTGCCACGATGTGTATCATTTTTTTTTTTTTAAATCTGTCCATTGTGCGGCTGTTATAAGAATGCAACGCTAAATAATGGAGTACTCCACAGTACTTAAATTGATAAATCTAAATCTCAAAATGGTAACATAACTAGATTATTCATCAAAAAAGTGAAATGAATGTTTGTGGAGCTCACCAAACTGACAATGTACAGTTAATGAAAGAAAGTTTTTGAGACTTTTCGATTGCCCAAAGCTGTTTTTGGCAGTTCAATGTTCACACCTGCTTGATTCTTAGAAATTGTTTTTCTGTCTATTTACACTGTTTTTAACATAGATTTTATCTGGATTGTGTTCTTGAACGTGTGCATTGAACAAACCCCCCCGATTCAGATCCCCATCAGGTATCACGACATCTCAACACCGATTCAACCCAAAAAAACATTCACAACATCAGAAATGAACAGAAATGACAAAAGGATAAAGCTGTGGCGGTTACAAACATGCAGAGCAGGTTTGCGAGCCTCGCTGCTGTAGCTCGCTATTGTCCTGGATGAAGAGGTTTGTCTGAAGGTTTGGATACATGTGTTGTTGACTGTCTCGCCCCTCGGCTAAAACTACAGGGCCTCCTCTCCCCCCTGTGCAGGGCCCCTCAGCCTCTCTCTCTCTCTCTCTCTTTCTCTTATTCTCAGCCATTCACTCTATCCTCCCTGTCGATCTTCTGCTTTCTCTCCCTCGCTTCTCGCTTTCCTTCTCTTCCCCTGCTCGTCCACGCACACAAACACACACACACACACACACACACACACACACCCTCCTTCCATCCTTTTGCCTGTGCTCACTGCCCATATCTTTCTCCTTTCTCTCTTCACCCCCCCTCCTTCCTCTCGTTCCCTCCCCTCCCCCTCCGCCTTCCTTACACCCCCCCCCACTCCCTCCCCCAAACCCCCATCCTTCTGAAACAGAGTGTGTGTTCTGCTACGCACACACACACACACACACACATGCACACACTTACACAAACTGGTGCTTTACCTCCCCTAGGAGTTGTTCTTAACTCGCTGACTGAGGCACGCTCTGTGTTGCGTATTTGTGTGCATGTGTGTGTTTGTGTGTGTGTGCGTGCACATGCGTGTTAATGCGGACCGTGCATGGGGGGTGGGGGTTAGCATGTTTTTGTGTGTCTGCGCTGCTGACTCCACACATGATCCCCATTAGAGGCTGGCGGGAGTAGACACACACGTTCATGCTCACACACACACACACACACACTCTCATGGACGTGCACACATGTAGATGCAGGTATACATGCATCACACACTCACACATGCACAGTGGGGTTCTGTGGGGCCTGATCCCATTTCCCCCCCGAGGCTTTTCCACCGACAAGGGACCGGTGTTGAACTGGTTTCTGAACTAAAAATTTTGAGCATTTTCATCGCAAAAAAATACTGGTTCTCAGACGTTCAAATTGACCCTGTTCCGGCCACTTAAACCTGCTTTTCTAGAGCCGCGGCGAGGATCGGGGGTTGGGTGATGTCATCACCATGTAAAACCTAACATCATTCCTAGGCAACCACAAGTGTCCTAGGAAACCAGATGTGTCGTGAGCAAGACGGAGAGTTTCGAGGCTCATTTTGGTGAAAAATGATCGTCAGTAGAGGAAGATGCTTTTACTGACAACATATTGAGAAGACTGAAAAGTTTGCAAAAGACATGCAAGCTTAATGTGCCAAGCCAAAACGTGCAAGGAGATGGACAAATCCAGATTCTCCAGAACAATGGGATAAATCAATTACAAAGGACTACAAAAAAGTCAACAAGTGGCCACAGAAATAACAATGGAGGGAATTTGTATTTGCTCAATTCTGTGGTCAGACTCATAGACTGGCAGATAAAGTGGAAATGAATGTAGCGGCGGCCATGTTTGAGACACTGTTGCTGGCAACTACCTCAGATAAATGTTGTTGGAACATGTTTTTTTTAAGTTGCTGTGTTTTTTTTTCTCCAACCAGAGGAATCATACGGGTCCAACAAGTCTTGCCCTTGATTGCACTTGAATGGTTGACGTGTGACAATAGCTGAAAATGAATGGTCATGTTTGGGGTGACGTTGAGGGTCAGATTCAGGGTCTGTCCAATCAGGTTCTTCGTGGGCGTCACAATATAACAACTGCCTTATTATCAGACTGGAAGTGTGTGGGGGAAAGATGGCTATAATGATTGCGTCAATTATGCTTGTATTTTGTGCATATTGCTGCATCGTGCAATGATTGTAATTCTACTCTAAAGAGATTTATCTATCTCAGTCGGTCAACAACAACTACTGGAAAACCGCCTAACTTTTTATCCCAATCTCAACGCATACATGCATAGCTTATCCAAAACACAACTTGAAGCAAAAGTGCGTAGAATTGGAGCAAATATGATTTTAAAAAGTTATTTTTATAAAACAGTCACTATATCCTGACAGTAGTGTATGAGACCAGTAATCTGAAAAAAAAACATGTGCCTCTGCGGTGCTCCCAATGGCATCTACAAGATTTCACACCGGAGAAAAACAACCAATCAGAGCCGACCTGGAGTCTGCCGTCTCTGAGCAGCTGTCAATCACTGACAAACTCCGATCAAACGGTCAAACTAGGCAGTGCTTATCAAATATGAATCAATATTCTGTTACTGTAATGCCTATTTCCATTTCAAATGTTTTTCAGAAACATCTTGTAGTGTACTGTTTAGCTGTAAAATGAGAAAGTTTGTGACCCTGCAGCCATGTTGAGATCAGTTGAGGAAACACCAAGCACCGCCCACCAGCCAGAGCATAGCCAATAGGAACGCTCTCTCTCTCTCTTTCTGAAATGACCTGTGATTGGCCAAAGTCTCCCATCACCGGCTAGATTTTTTAAGGCCTGAAAACAGAGCCATGATGAGGTGCAGAAGTCTAATTATCTCGCAGAACACTTGAATTACAATATGCTGAAAGGTTATTATGGAATTGTTGCCCGATGATGTCGAAAACTTTCTGCCTACTGCAGCTTTAACTTGTCCAACATTTGTTGCAATTTATGCATAAGGCACGATGACCAGACATTGCGGTTTGTCACAGTTTCAAGCTGGGTGTCCCGAGTCCCGACAAATATCTGTAAAACACAAAAATGTCCCAGTTTTCAACATTCATTACCAAATTGTACTTGTTTTCAGTGCTTACATAGACGTTTATCGTGTTCTGTCCCTCTCATTGTTACCTGACCTAATATAAAAACATAAACAAAGCACCACACGTCTGAATTCAACAGTGATTTGTCTGTATGTGTGTCAAACAATCAATGTGTTGTTGGGTTATTAGGGTTATTTTATTTTGTAATATGCACAACAACATTTGAACCCAATTAGAAGATAGAACACTGTCAAATTAATTCGCTATAGTTTGCAGATTTGGGCTTTTTTAGGCCACAAAGTAACAAAAACAAAGGAAATGCATCAGTGGTAAAACTAAGTATCCAGTCAGATTAGTAGAGCACGTCGCCTTCTGTATGCCAAAGACATTGTTATCTTGTTGGCTGGGAGCGCCACTGTTTGACAGTCATTACTTCCTTAAACATTAATTTTATAGCATTTCTGCTTCATTGGGTTGTATTATACAGTGGACAGTAACACGGAAGGAGGGAGGGACAGAGATGGAGCAGATAATGTGATTTCAGAAGCCAGATCCACACCCAAAGCATCACGACTATAGTGTGGGTGTGACTTCATTTATATACTGTTGTTGTCATTACTTTTGAAAACCTACTGTGATGCTCACTTAATACAACAACAGCCGACATGTGCGCAAGTGAAAAAAAAAGCTGGATCATTTAATTTGTTTCATTGGTTCCAAGCCTCATAAATCCTAAGAAGATTATAGAGGTTATGAAGATCATGCGGGGTCACACAAAGAGAAAACAACCACTGAATTCACAACAATATATTGCTTAACACAAACATTAGATGTATGATATATTACATTTTGGAAAAGTGACTCTTAATCCTTATTATGGTATGCTAACTAGGGCTGTCAATCAATTTAAATATTTAATGGCGATTAATCACACATTTTTTATCTGTAACTATAACTTGAAGGGAGATTTGTCAAGTATTTAATACTCTTATCAACATGAAAGTGGACAAATAAGCTGCTTTATGCAAAATGTATGTATATATTTATTATTGGAAATCAATTAACAACACAAAACAATGACAAATATTGTCCAGAAACCCTCACAGGTACTGCATTTAGCATAACAAATAAGCTCAAATCATAACATGGCAAACTGCAGCCTAACAGGCAACAACAGCTGTCGGTGTGTCGGTGTGCTGACTTGACTATGACTTGCCCCAAACTGCATGTGATTATCATAAAGTGGGCATGTCTGTAAAGGGGAGACTCGTTGGTACCCATAGAACCCATTTTCATTCACATATCTTAAGGTCAGAGGTCAAGGGACCCCTTTGAAAATGACCATGCCAGTTTTTCCTCACCAAAATTTAGCATAAGTTTGGAGCATTATTTAGCTTCCTTCACTACAAGCTAGTATGACATGGTTGGCACCAATGGATTCCTTATGTTTTTCTAGTAATACATAATAATCACATAATACCAGCATCTTCACTGTGTGAAATTAGTGGCGTTAAAACAAACTTGCGTAACGCGTTATTATCATGTTAAATTTGACAGCTCTAATGCTAAACCAGTGAACTTGGTCTTTTGGCTTCAAATGAGAAACATAATGAGTAAAACTTCTTATTTATACAAGACATTAGGGCAGCTTTAGACTAAAGTACGCCGGTTAATAAATTTTTTGTAGTATGAGACATCGAAATCAGAAGTGGAATCAGTGTCAGAGTCAGACTTGCAACAACTGGAGCACAGAAATATTGACCTGGTTAATTGGTGCTGACACATTGCAAGAAGTATGGGAGTGACACACACTGGGTCCAGGGGAAACCATAACAGGAGCTCACATATTATAGCGTAGATAAGACAGGCTGCGTGACGGCAGACTAAACATAAACACTCTGCAGGTATACACATCCAGAGCGAAGGAATCTTTCCACTGCGACAAAGTTGGTAATGTTCAAAAGTGGAGCTGCTCGGCAAAAGATTCAACACAGATGGTAAAATTACACACAAGCAATTTGCGGACTGACTAGCTAATACCTGTCTCTCTCTTAATATGTCCATATAGAGTACAGTATTACCAATATACGCAACAGTAGCAGCAAAAACAAAGGCAGCATGAGAGATAATCAGTCTTAAGTCCTCATCTAAACTACACCCAGTCTGTCCAATGCCTGCTGGCCCTGGGGATTGTGCTGGAGTTTTAATCCACTTAAAAGCAGAGGACCTCTGCTGCTGTTTCCAAGGGGCTTGACCCGCGTTGCATGCGCACACGCATGCACAAAAAACAATCACACATGCAGCACCATGCACAGATTCAGTCACTCCTCATAGGCACATGTTTTCTTTTCTTTCTTTTTTTTAAGGTAAATGGATGCTTTCCATACGTTTATCAATGCACAAATCAAAAGGGCGGTCCGTATTGATCATGGAATTTATAATAAGCAGGTTGAGTAGCCAAGTCCGGACAGATCTTTGATTTTATCACCTTTTATCACAGGGGCCAGGATGAAAATATAAACCTATATAGGAGGCGGGTGGATTGCCGAGGCACAAGCGAGCGTTGACTGGATTTATTGAAGAGGGGTCAACTGTAATTCCACCATTGTTCAACTCCACTTTCTACTGTATGTGTATGTGTGTGTGTGTGTTGTGTGTGTGTGAGTGTGTGTGAGCTCTCAATCTTTAATATCACAAGAATTTATTTATTCACAAAAATATAAACAACAGTGCTCATATTAATGTGTTGAAAAATCAACTGATAATTTAAGGTTTTTTTGTTTAAAATATTTTTTTTTGCATCATGTTTAAATGCTTTATATTGTGCCATGGACACAATGTCATACTTTTTTTTTTTTTTTTCTCTTCTTGCACCAACGTTTGTCGTTATCTAATTTGAAATGTACTAATTCCTTATTCTTGCAGAGGGAGGGCGAACCACTGACTTGAACAGCTGCTTCATGACCCAAAAAACTGTCAGTCTTTCCCTGGAATAAATTGTGGAATATACCATCTTTGGGTACAGGGGGGGAGCTGGAAACGTGCATTTCAAGGAAACCTGGGGGGGATAGCTAATGTATACGTTTTAGCTGCACCACAAATTGTGTACTAACATTTTAAACTTATATTCTTTAAACATAGGTGGTTTAAAGCGTCAAAATAAGCACATGTAAGGGATAGTTTGAGGCTGAGCTCACCCGTGTTTCTGCGCCGTGTTTCTGGAGGACCCATAGTAGAATCAATTCAGCGAGAGGGGAGCTTGAAACCGTCCACTCATGCTTTCCTCCGAGTCTGAGAGAAACACAGTTGAAGTGAACACACAGACCAGTCGGCCGCACTACATGCTCACAACAGGCAGGCTCCGATCACTAACGAATAAACTACAGAAAGTCTGCATATAATTACACAAAATAACCCTATGAAACACTATGCAAAGATGTCAGGAAACTATATGTCACTGCAGGAATGATGCATAAGGATGCTACATAATCATTAAAAGTAGAAGCCACCATGAACTCACCATAGAGTGCCACAAAACACATTGTAAATGCACCAAAGAAACATGACATTTTAAATATATATGCATTTTATATTTTTAATATAATATGTAAAAATATATTGCATGATTGTCAATAGTTAATTGCGATTAATCGCAATCTTAAAGGGAGAATTTGTCAAGTATTTAAACCTGCAGTAGGCAGAATATTTTTGGGATCATTAAGCAGAGATTCCATAATAACCTTTCAGCATATTGTAATTCAAGTGTTCTGAGAGAAAACTAGACTTCTGCTCCTCATCATGGCTCTGTTTTCATGCTTTAAAAAATCTAGCCCGTGATGGGAGACTTTGACCAATCACAGGTCATTTCAGAGAGAGAGCGTTCCCATTGGTTGTGCTCTGGCTGGTGGGTGGTGCTTGGTATTTCCTCAACTGATGTCAACAGGATGCTAGATAATCATTAAAAGTAGAAGCGACCATGATGATTGTCAGTAGTTAATTGCGATTAATCGCAAATTAATCACATATTTTTTATCTGTTCAAAATGTACCTTAAAGGGAGAATTTGTCAAGTATTTAAACCTGCAGTAGGCAGAATATTTTTGGCATCATTAAGCAGAGATTCCATAATAACCTTTCAGCATATTGTAATTCAAGTGCTCTGAGAGCAAACTAGACTTCTGCACCTCCTCTTGGATCTTTTTTCAGGCTTTAAAAAAATCTAGCCCATGATGGGGGATTTTGACCAATCACAGGTCATTTCAGAGAGAGAGAGCGTTCCTATTGGCTGTGCTCCGGCTGGTGGGCGGTGCTTGGTATTTCCTCAACTGATCTCAACATGGCTGCCGGGTCACAAACTTTCTCATTTTACAGCTAAACAGTACACTACAAGATGTTTCTGAAAACATTTGAGGTGAGAAATAGGCATTACAGTAACAGAATATTGATTCATATTTGATCAACGCTGCCTAGTTTGACCATTTGATTGGAGTTCGGGAGTGATTGACAGCTGCTCAGTGACGTCAGGCTCGAGCTCGGCTCTGATTGGTTGTTTTCCTCCGATCTGTGAAATCGTGCAAGTGCCATTAGGAGCACCAGAAGACACAGGAGGACACAGAGGCACATGATTTTTTTTCAGATTACCTGTCTCATGCACTACTGTCAGGATATAGTGACCGTTTTATAAAAATAACTTTTTTTAATCATATCTGCTCCAATTCTACCCACTGCAGGAAAAACTGGCATGGCCTTTTTCAAAGGGGTCCCTTGACCTCTGACCTCAAGATATGTGAATGAAAATGGGTTCTATGGGTACTCGCAAGTCTCCCCTTTACAGACATGCCCACTTTATGATAACCACATGCAGTTTGGGGCAAGTCATAGTCAAGTCAGCACACTGACACACTGACAGCTGTTGTTGCCTGTTGTTGAGTTTGCCATGTTATGATTTGAGCTTATTTTTTATGCTAAATGCAGTACCTGTGAGGGTTTCTGGACAATATTTGTCATTGTTTTGTGTTGTTAATTGATTTCCAATAATAAATATATACATACATTTGCAAGCAGCATATTTGCCGACTCCCATGTTAATAAGAGTATTAAATACTTGACAAATCTGTCTGTAAAGTACATTTTGAACAGATAAAAAATGTGTGATTAATGTGTGATTAATCACGATTAACTATAGACAATCATGCGATTAATTGTGATTAAATATGTGAATCGATTGACAGCCCTATAATAAATAGATCAGGTATAAACTCAGCCAATGTAACATAACTGTTAAGTTTAAATAGTGTGTAGGCTACAACTGCTTCTAAAACTTATGCAACGGTACACTGGCTGAATATATGCACATTATGCTCTGCTTCCTACTCATTTTACTCACACCCGTCTGTCTTCTGCTGCTCTTCTTCACCGATCAGCTCCACTGCATCGGTTGGACGTGCCTTGCTCAAGGGCATCTGTTGACAGAGAGGAAGGCAAGGCTAGTCATGCACACACTAAAAACTGAAACCACAAACACAAAACAATGATACATATTGTCCAGAAACCCTCACAGGTACTGCATTTAGCATGGAAAATATGCTCAAATCATAACATGGCTTCTTCTTCTTCACTGATCGGCTCCACTGCATCAGCTGGACGCGCCTTGCTCAAGGGCATCTGTTGACAGAGAGGAGGGTGAGGCATAGTCATGCAACACACTGTATAAACTGAAACCGTCATACACGTTAGCATCATTGGTAACAGTTAATCCAGGGCAGCAGCAACAGCTCTGAGGGGGAGCAAAGGCGTGTAACCCGCACCTGCTGGGTGCTGTGCAACATATACTGTATGAGTGAATCTACTGCATATGGATGAGAAAGAAGAGAAGAAAGAAGTTCAACATTTCCTAGAAAACAAAAGGTAGAAAATGTGTGCCTCGTGTTTTGACCACAGAGCAGAAATCCGGTATTATTTAGGGTCAGATTAGAGAAAGCAGTCTGACCTTTTAACCACCATCGTGCTGCAACACCTGCTGCAGGCATCTGGGTGATCAGCTGATGTAAACCAAGGGGGTTTTACATAAAGTTTCATGTAGTTAGAGCGTGACAGTGTGCACGAATCTTTCTGTCAAATGACTAATATGGGCACATGTATTTGCATGCATGTACAGTACTCACATGCATCCTCATTTGAATGCCTCGTCGAGGGCTGCGCCTCCACGCCACCAGCCCCTCTCACCAATGTCACCTTCATGGGTGGCTCCATCGGTAGGAGCATCCTTCAGAATGTAACAGATTAGCTTTGCAGGCAGGGATGTTGATGAGGTCATCACTATCCCAAGGTCACACCTACACAAACCCAGCTATATAGGCCCAGTGGCGTTAAAGCCCCCCACCTCTTCAGAGCCTATAGAGGCTCAACTCTACCTCCTGCTTGCTTGCAGATCTGAATAAGGGTGGAATAAGCCATATCCAACGGGATAAGCCTTATTGTAATATTCACGCTGCTTCGGCCCCTTTAGGGTTCCTTCGCCCTGCGAAGATGTGAAAAAGGCCGGACAGCTCCGTGTTGCAACACACCGCATGTGTCACTTATAGTATTTCTAAGCTCCTATAGACTTTTTAATCCCTATACAAGCACATTTCAGCAGGTTGCAAGCTCTGTTATGCAATGATTGATGATCAGATCAGCTCTTTTGGATTCTATCACCTCCTGTGTTCACACTAGGGCTGTCAATTGATTAAAATATTTAATCACGATTAATCCCATGATTGTCCATAGTTAATCGCGATTAATCACACATTTTTTATCTGTTCAAAATGTACCTTTAAGGGAGATTTGTCAAGTATTTAACACTCTTATCAACATGGGAGTGGACAAATATGCTTGCTTTACGCAAATATGTCTATATGTATTATTGTAAATCAATTAACAACACAAAACAATGACAGATATTGTCCAGAAACCCTCACAGGTACTGCATTTAGCGTAAAAATATGCTCAAATCATAACATGGCAAACTCAACAACAGGCAACAACAGCTGTCAGTGTGTCAGTGTGCTGACTTGACTATGACTTTCCCCAAACTGCATACGATTATCATAAAGTGGGCATGTCTGTAAAGGGGAGACTCGTGGGTACCCATAGAACACATTTTCATTCACATATCTTGAGGTCAGAGGTCAAGGGACTCCTTTGAAAATGGCCATGCCAGTTTTTCCTCGTCAAAATTTAGCATAAGTTTGGAGCGTTATTTAACCTCCTTCGCGACAAACTAGTATGACATGGTTGGTACCAATGGATTCATTAGGTTTTCTGGTTTCTGCCAGTATCTTCACTGGCTTTAAACCTCCGAATGATCGAATAGCGGCCGGGCCCAAAGGCAGCCTCGCGGATTTATAAGAAGTTCATTAAAAATCGCAAGTTGCATTAACGCGTTAACTGTGACAGCCCTAGTTCATACATTTGAATATGACATCCAAGGAATAAAGTATGTACGAAGAACACTTGCGGAGCTCGTATAGCACTTTCTGGTGCTGCTAACTGTACAAACACCATGCACAAAAAATAATGACTTTGTTCACACTATAAACATGAAGAATTAGTGGTTCCAGTTCTTATAGATGGCATCAGCCTTTCTCCGTCCCTCTATCAGAGGGAGACTCTCTCCTCCAACAGTTCCTCTTGGGGTTGTGCAACTGCTCAGCATTAGTGCAGCGAGCATGCAAAAGACGGACTTGTACTACGGCTACATCTGTATGTGTACTAATTTTCCTCCTCTGATTCTCTACGGAAGGCCAACCTCCCTACCGTACATCTCTTTCTGTACTCCTCTCCCCCTCACGAGACAATGAAAGCATTGAGGCAAATCTGTTTCCACAGCCTGTGAATAAGAGACAGCCAGCTTTGTTTTGCACTCACACACATATGCGTGTGACAGATAAAGAACAAATGTGTTTGTGTACGGACATATTTGCGTATGCATGTGTGTGAGAGATGCCTGCGTCATGCCTTCGCCATGTGAGTCACTTGCTCTTGTGCAGGGGCTTTAAGTAGTGAGTAAGAGCCCTCCGCTCCCTCGTCTGTCTCCGCTCTCGCTCTCCGGAGGCCCCAAACGCACCACCGGAGCTCTGCTGCTGCTGCCACTTCCTCCTCCTCCACCACTGCTTCATCTCTGCTCGTCGTCCAACAGGTTGCTCTGTCAATAAATGAATGCTCACAATGCAATGTTCAAGAGTTTGAAGTCGGAGATGCAAATGGAGACAAACCACAATCACCATTATTCCAGAAAAGCAATGAAACATACATGAAGATTTTTTTCTCTGTCAGAAATCTCGACATGTATTTGAATAATTGCTCCGTCCAGAACTGTCTTATTTGGTGGCCTGCTGGGATAATTGCAGGTGAGCCATGGAGGAGATGGAGAGCAGCAGCGCAGAGAGAGATAAGTAAACACACAAGTGACGTCTGCGGTTGATGACTAACGCCGGAGTGACTCCAGTACCCTTCGTCTTTCTCCAGGACGGCTGGAAAAAAGGTTGCTGTGGAGGCTCTGCTGGCTAATTATTCTCTCTGAGCCATTAAACATGGACAAACACTCTTTATCCAAGCAGGACATCACTGCTCATGAGTGTGCAAATATCATATTTATATTATTTTGGCAATGTGTCATTGTTTGTCAAGACGTGAACAGATTTGGAGCCCTTATTCTATTGCTTTATTTTTAAGCTGGGTGCTTTTACATGGCAAAAAAACAAAACAGAAACAACATATTTATGTTGCAGCTGTTTTTGGACTTAGCCCACCATCTAGTGGTAGTGCATATGTGGTGACATATTGGGGCTACACACCTAATAATTAAGATCACAAGAGGTCAGTAAAAACACATTTGTCTTTACCAACATCAGTGAATTACAATGACGAGCATGTGGTGCAGAAATACACATTTGATTAGCTTTATTTTCAGAAATAAAATATGGTGAATGCACACAAAATGGCAGTTTTTGGGTGAGACAATATTGTCACAAAATAAAGAATAACACATAAGAAAAGTGCTCATTTAGACACAGACAGAGGTAGAGATACAACACAAGAGTGAGGAATTAGAAATCAGGACACTGAAGGTCGTTTCACTTTGTAAATTTACAAATAAAATGTAACACTAAGAGATTAAAAACAGCCGAGGGGATACAAATAGTACCATTATTTGAGATTATCTCTAGCACCTTGTTCATTGCGAGGTCACCGTCATGCTACCAGTTTCTCTGTGTCACTCATCCCCCATACCAGATGTAGAAACTTCCTCTTCAGCGTTTCCATACCTGCAGTACTCCATGGAGCGATAATAATGAGATCCATGAGAGCGGCGATGTACGAGGAGTTTTCATATTGGAATGTCTTTTTATTGAATGCACTTAACCCCTCTCTTGAAAAGCAGCACCACTTGGAACCGTACTCAATGCTTGAGACTTAGCCCTCATCCTCATGTGGCTCCATCCTCGTCCTCCTCTTGCTCTGGCAGGCTGCCGGGACAGGGTTCCATGGTAACGGCGACGCCCATGCCGCTGCGTCCAACGGGCATGTCGGTGACGCACGTCCATTCGTTTCTGTCTGGACAGTAACACTCGACGCTGGACAGGAAGCCGTGCTGGTTGAAGCCTCCTGGATGGACACACAACATGTTCATTGGAGCTGTTAATAAACCAATTAGGGAGCTGTTCAATTATTCTTATTTACTTTTTTAATTCATAAATGTGTTAGTGAAATGATTTATAAAAAGGCCAATTTAACTTTTTGATTTTCAATTGATTTTATTTACTAATGCGGTTTGTTATTTCTTCCCGACCCAGCATTTCATTTGCCTGCTGCTCATCTGTTTACTGTTAACATTTGAACCGTGCTTTACTCTATTTAATTAAACAACACTCAGTCACTGAGCCACAATGAGCCTCCTGACCCAACTGTCTACTAATTAATCAGAATTATCTAATTACTTAACAAGTCTGTATTATTATTGCTTCTACATGCATAAGCGTCTTCATGTTCTCACCAGCTGCAGAACTGCAAGTCTTGTGACATATACCGGAGATATTAAAGGTTTTTCTTGGGGTTGTCAGAATTAACGTGATAATAACGCAAATTCTTTGACGCATTAACACAACTTGCGATTTTTAGATTATAGCGGGCTCAGTTTTAAAGAGTGAAGATACTAGTATCATATGAAACTAGAAAGCCTAAGGAACATATGTCATATTAGCTTGTCGAGAAGGAGGTTAAATAACGCTCCAAAGTTATGCTACATTTTGGCGAGGAAAAACTGGCATGGCCATTTTTTAAAGGGGTCACTTGACCTCTGACCTCAAGATCGAAATGAAAATGGGTTCTCTTGGTACCCACGAGTCTCCCCTTTACACACATGCCCACTTTATGATAATCACATGCAGTTTGGGGCAAGTCATAGTCAAGTCAGCACACTGACACACTGACAGCTGTTGTTGCCTGTTGGGCTGCAGTTTGCCATGTTAATTGATATGATATGAGTTGATATGAGCATATTTTTTTATGCTAAATGCAGTACCTGTGAGGGTTTCTGGACAATATTTGTCATTGTTTTGTGTTGTTAATTGATTTCCAATAATAAATATTTACATACATTTGCATTAAGCAACATATTTTCCCACTCACATGTTTATACAAGTATTAAATACTTGACAAATCTCTCTTTAAGGTACATTTTGAACAGATAAAAAAATTTGCAATTAGACACGATTAACTATGGACATTCATGCGATTAATCTTGATTGAATATTTCAATCGATTGACAGCCCTAGTTTTTTTTAGTATAGACTGATAACCAAGTGAAACTTCTTTTAAGGCGAGAAACCCAAGGTGAATAGGGTAAAAAATTGAACTAGATATTGCCATGAAACTTCCCCAGTTGATTACTTATATTAAGAATTTTTTTTTATATTACAAAGTTTTCTGAAATGTTATGCTTATACAGTATATGCTAATGAGGCATTATCTAATGCTAACTCTTGGTGAATTTAGGAGGAATCTAAAGTCGCAAATAGACAAAGTGTAGTAAAATCAACACCTAAATGTATATTTTGGATGTTTTCTTTCCACTAGTTTGAAAGAAGATCAGCCCCGAATCTCAAAATTGACCAGTGCATCAAAAACGATGCTTTTGCCTGGATTATTTCCCCTTAATAAGAATAAAACATAAATGTTTGTGGTAGTGACTGCACACTCGGTCCACAAAAACGAGAAGGTACAATGGGCTTAGACACATGAAACAGTTTGTGTACTAATTAGTGATGGCACACAAAACAGGCCTGACTTCAGGCAATCAATAGTAATCAATACAAGCCTCATCAAAAAAGGTATACTTAAATACCCGGGAGCAACACACACAAAAGAAATAATTAGGAAAAAAGATAAAATAGTTAAAGAAATGAAGAAATATGATAAAATTAAATTACATTAATAAAATAAAATTCAATAAGAAGAAAAAGAAAAAAATCGGAAAAAGTAAATAATAAAAAAATGACATTGAAAAAAACCCACGATAAGCCCAATGATACAAAACATGTTGACCTTATTAGTGTTAATAAAAGATCATTGATCATATATTTTGTGAGTATGCAAACACTACCACAAACACTTTTTTTCTGACCTCATGTCCACCTCAAAACTTTCTTTTATAAATTTATTTTTAGAACTGTGTGAATTTTATTTCGTTGCAATTTAATTACCTACATTTTATTTTATTTTATTTATTATATTGTATTTTATTTGTATTTTATTATTATTGTTTTATTATATTGTTTTCTTGTTGTGAGGCAATTTGAAACGTTGTTTAGAAAAGTGCTATACAAATAAAGTTTATTATTATTATTACTATTATTACTATTACTATTATTATTATTATTATTATTATTATTATTATTATTATTATTATTATTATCAGCTCTGGCCTCTAGCTCTGCAGTACATACTGTGTGCTAAGCTCACTCATCTATGAACTTTCTTGTATTTTGATTAGTGATGTAACTGACCGAGGACAAAGATGCGTCCCTGGTGGACTGTGACTCCGTGTGCACTGCGGCAGTACTGCATGGACGCCCTGGGCTCCCATTGGTTCCTGGCTATATTGTAACGCTCCACAGAACACAGCTGGCTCCGCCCATCGTACCCTCCTATTGCGTACAGGTGAGAGTTCAGGCACACCAGTCCTGCAAAGACACACAGAGAGGGAACTTAAAGGAATAGTTGGTAAAATGGCTTTTCCTGCTTTCTTGCTGAGAGTTAAATGAGAAGATCAATACCGCTCTGTACAATAAACATGCAGCTGGAACCAGCAGTATCAGACTCATAAAGACAGACACACTCACCCAGTCCGCTGCGTATAGTGTTCATGGGTGCCAGCTGTTGCCAGGTGTTAGTGTCAGGCTGGTATTTCTCAGCAGTGTTCCAGCGGTTGGTCCCATCATATCCCCCCACCACATACAGAACCCCCCCACACGCCGTCACTCCAGCGCCAAGACGAGCCACCGACATCGGGCAAACAAAGGACCAGCGATTAGACTCCGGATCCCACCTGCAAACCAAACAGCAGTTGTGCAGTGCATGCAGTCAGTGTGATAATCTGTTGACAATTCCTAATGTCGTTAGTCAATTACAATAATCAAATGTATCAGTGCTGCAGAACTTTAAATGATTCGGAGGGCAGAAGCTGTGGGAAGCAACCTTCTCAATCTACATGAGCCACTCAACTTTAAATGGATTAGGTTAAGATGGCAGACATGTTTGGCGACTATTGACAAGCTTTACTTGAAGCCAAAGAGGATGTAACACCACTGACAGCAGACAGAGACAAGAAAGTCCACATGATTCTGTAATTCAACAGACGTCTCTAAAGACTTAAATTGTTACTTTTTCACTCTGTGACGCTGGTATTGTTTTCACTTTGTTAGTCTGTGTGTGACTCATCATGGCAAAATGTGGTCCCGGAGACACCTGCTGTGGTGGGAACTACCACAGAGGCGGTTTTGAGTACTTTGCCAGATGTTTATATCTCTGTCTGACTGTCTGTGGTCCGATTTTGTCAGCGTGATAGCATCACAACCGTGCAAGATGCAGTCACAAAAACTTTACAGGTCTGTAGTAGAGATGAAAATGAAGGTTGAGTTTGAAGATGGGTGTGGTCCGAGCAAGTAAGGGGGTAGGAAATGGGGAGGGGGCCTCCAAATTTTAAGCCTCTTGTCCGATTTGGAGCTGTAGCTGGTGTGATCCCATCACAACATGGTCTCTAGTTTAAAGGTCCATTGTGTAGGGTTTGGCGGTATCTAGTGGTGAGGTGAGGAGACTGCAACCAACTGAAGCCTCTCCCGTATGCCAAGCAGGTCGGAGAGCTACGGCGGCTGGCGCGAAAATGCGAAAGGCCCTCTCTTGAGCCAGTTGTTGTAAGAGCAGCGTAGGTCATTTGGAGCACAGCCAATGCGTAGTGTATATGTGAGAAGTGAGAGGTGAAGCAAGAGAGAGAGAGCGGCGACGACGGGAGCAAGTAATGTTATCGACTACGGCCCAAGCGGGAAAAATTAACAGAGTTTGATTTGTCCGTTCTGAGCTACTGTAGAAACATGGTGGTGCACCATGGCGTACACGCTCCCTATGTAGATATATACGACTCATTCTAAGGTAACGAAAAGACGATGACTCTTATCATCACGTGAGTATACACTAAAGAAAACATACTTATGATGTAATATTAATTAAATTTATTTTCCAAATACACTTATTTGCTTTCTTACTCAGAGTTAGATGAGAAGATTGATACCACACTCACATCTGTCTGTTAAATACAGTCAGGAGACAGTTAGCTTAGCTTAGCATAAAGACTGGCTGGAGGAGGAAACAGCTAGCTTGGCTAGGTCCAAAAAAACCCCTCTAAAGCTCATGAATTAACACTACCGTACTTGTTAAATCCATACAAATACTGAACTGCAAAAATGATAAATTGTGGTTTTTGTGCTGGACTATTTCTTATTGGCAGGGTGCAGTGACTTACCAGCTGTGAAACCACAACATGACATTTTTACTTAACACAAATAAACAAAATATAAAGTGCTGGCAGGTACATTTTTCACCTGTGGACTGAGCCAGGTTAGCTGTTTTGGCTTTGGTTTTCATGCTAAGCTATACTAACCCCCCTCCCTAGCTGTAGCTTGATATTTAAACAGACAGATAAAACAGAGATAAGCCGTAAGCTTAAGCAAATAAGCCTATTTCCCAAAATGTTGAACTATTCTTTTAATACTGGAAACGTTGCAAAAGCAAATATTGTGAGGTATAACAACGACAACAAAGGACTGAGTCATGATGAGGCAGGTTGGACTGCATGTTAATGATTAAATCAGTTCTCGGCACTGGGTGTATTCCAGCTGTAAACTGCTGATAGGACGGTGGCTGATATTACATCACCTGCCCTCAAACATTGGCAAAGTGCCCTTGAGAAAAAAGAACTAAATGCAAGTCACTTCTTGAGCTGACGCTGACCCTGTGCTCTGAACCCTGAAATTACTACATGCAGCGAGGCAAATTTCAATGATGAATGTCGATACAGAATCTCAATTTAGCACTCTTGAACAAGGAGGTATAGCTCCCTGTTGAATCTCTTACATGTTGCTTGGATTCACTTGGGAAGCATCCTCAAGAGCAGAGCCTTTACTGCCAACCATTGTTACTATAAATGCTCCTTTGATGCGTTTCACATTGAATTTTCATTTGAATAGTTTTATCAGCTTTCATTACATTTAGCAGCTTCTCATGAAAAGACTTCGGCGTCTGATGAGTTCTAATAATTCTCTTGTGACCAGCATCTTTTAGAAATATATACCCTTCGATTTAAAAAAAAGGGATTGAGGTTACATTTGAAGCACAGTTCGCTAATAGTATCAAAAGAATCGTCATCATTTGGCTTGACTTAAGATTTTTTTTTGCTGTTACTGTAGTGTAATTGATTGAAAATGATTTATAACAGCATTAAAACTCCTCCCTGCTCGGCGGTGGCAGCAACAAAGATGTAAAGCATTCCCGACCAGATCGACATTCCTGGATAGTGTGTCTCAACTTGTTTTGAAAGAGCCCGTGCTGTAATTAGGCTAAGAGGAATACCTGCGAACTTCTCGACTGCTTTTTAGGTTGAATAGCAGCTATTCATTTCTTCTCTCTCATGCCATTATCCGTACTTACACGAAGCTAAATGCACTAAGAATGTGTGCATAGGGGGGAGGAAATCCATGCTCATTACATTCATCTTAGTAAATAAGATGTCATTAAAAGCAAATTACTTCTCGAGTGCCTGGTTAAATAAATAAAGCCTCCTCACACACGTCTCACCTCTCCGCCGTGTTGTGATGTGTGGAGCCCTGGGAGCCTCCGACGGCATAGATGCAGCCGTCCACCACGCCCACCCCGACCCTGTTCCTGGGGATGTTGAGGGAGGCTCGCTGGCTCCACTGGTTGGTCATCGGGTTGTAGCAGCACAGGGCGCTGGACTCAGTGTTGTTTTGAAGCGACAGGTTCCTGCCTCCAACCTGAACAGAGATTATGTTGATGTCTTAAACTTGTCAAAATAAACGTCAGTCCGTTCATGACTCACAGGCAGAAGAGGAAAAGTGAGAAACAAGAAAGTGGGTAAAATAATTACAGTATTAAATATCAAATGTACACAGACTAAAACTTTAGTTTCCCAGTTTTGTATTTCTCATATCATATAGTATCATAACTAGGGCTGTCAAAGCTAATGAGACAACACACATTTTTTTTAATGGCACTAATTTCACACAACTTGTGAAGCTAGAGTGAAGATACTGGCATCATATGAAACTAAAAAACCTAAGGAATACATTGGTACCAACCATGTCATACTAGCTTGTCTTGAAGGAGGTTAAATAACGCTCCAAACTGGCATGGCCATTTTCAAAGGGGTCCCTTGACCTCTGACCTCAAGATATGTGAATGAAAATGGGTTCTATGGTACCCACGAGTCTCCCCTTTATAGACATGCCCACTTATAGTCAAGTCAGCACTCTGACACACTGACAGCTGTTGTTGCCTGTTGAGTTTGAGTTTGCCATGTTATGATTTAAGCATATTTTTTATACTAAATGCAGTACCTGTGAGGGTTTCTGGACAATATTTGTCATTGTTTTGTGTTGTTAATTGATTTCCAATAATAAATATATATATACATTTGCATAAGGCAAGCATATTTGCCCACTCCCATGTTAATAAGAGTACTTGACGAATCTCCCTTTAAGGTACATTTTGAACGGATAACAAAATGTGCAATTAATCGTGATTAACTATGGACAATCATGTGATTAATTGTGATTAAATACTTTAATTGATTGCCAACCCTAAATCATAACATATAACGTGGCTTTGAGTGTCATTCAGAAACTAAAACTCAATGCTGAATGACATTTATGACACAACTGGTGCAACTTACAGTGTAGAGCAGTCCAAACAGCGCACAAGCCCCCAGACCACTACATGCAGACCCCATGTCAGCCAGTTTTAGCCACACGTTCCTCCTGGGATCATAAGCCTCCATGGAGGCCAGTGAATGCTGCCGGTATCTGAAAAGAGACAAGGAAACGGTAAGTTCACTTGAAATGTTCTCTCGATTTTAGATGCATTCTTAAATATAAGTACACAGCAGAGAAAGACCTACAAGAGAAGGCCAGTGGCTTCATATGGTGATACATGTATGCATGGTGGGGTTTGAAATTTAGTGGTACAAGTTGGTTCAAAAGGAATACTACTCTTCCCCATGTCAGTCAAAAACACATTTCACACCCTGTTTGTATCTGTGTTTTTATACCAGCCTTAAAGGGAGAATGTGTAGGATTTGGTGGCATCTAGTGGTGTGGTTGCAGATTGCAACCAACTGAGTACCCCTCCCCTCACTCCTTTCTTTCCAAGTACTGTGGTAACGTGAGCTGCCGAGTACAAAACCTTGGTAACGTCCCCGCTCAGAGCCCATCCTTACCATACTAACACTATTTTAGGAGCAACGGAAGTCAGACGGCGGCTGGCGGTACCACGGTTTTGCACTCTGCGGCTCACGTTACGCAGTTTCACAAGCATGTCAGAGAACTACAGTGGCCTAAGCTATCAAAAACACAACGATTCTTAGTTTCAGGTGATTATACACTAATGAAAACATGGTTATGAATATTAGAAACTAAAAACAAAACCAGTATAACATGACCATCAAATAACTCAAAACAGCTGAAGCAGCACAATCTAAAAGTTCTGTAGTCAAAGGATTGCACTCAAAGAAGCATATAAATTAAAAAAAAACATTTTAAATGGTAGTTTTAAGATTATAGCTACTTGGGTTAAAACCCCAACTGTGCTTTATGATGGAGGAAAAATAGTTCAACATGCAGTTTGCCACTATATTGTATACTGTATGAAGGGTTTACAAGCATAGGAGGGTGCAGACATAACCTCCAAATAGCCACTGGGTGGCAGACTGAGACACTTTCTGGATCCATGTTTTGCATCTAACATTAAAAAAACACACATGGCCTGCTACTGCCAAACGTTTGTTTTGAGGAAAGTGCACACAAGTTGTGTATTATAAACTGACATCTATGCTGTGAACGCAGCTCACTCATTAACATGTATGGTATGATATAAAGTGTGAGCAATGAAAACTAGCACAAACTGTTGTCTCAATCAGTCTCTGATGATCAGAAATATGTCCCAAAATGTGTGTTATGGCCCACATAGTGTCTTACAATAAGTGGACAACCAGTTTTTTCACCTTCCTGCTCTTCCTCCTGTGCAGACGCTTTGCTGAGTTGCTCTCCGCTTTGCTTTCTTTTTATCATTGCTATGCTTATCTTTCGCTACTAAATCTTTGGAAAACGGGTCCTGGATACTTACAAATCATTGGGAGTTTAATTTATGAAAGAAACTGAAGGCTACCACTATTTTAAAAACTGTTTTACTTTGTGAGCGCGGCCTATCAGCAGCACAAGCCTGTACTATAGTAAACGGGAGCGAGGTGCTTGGCTAAAGCTAATCAGCAGCAAGATGCCTCCCTTCTCCATGGATGACTACTACAAACTTCTTCAGAAGATAGTGCTTGAAACAAAGATTCTCCGGCTCGAAGTGAATGCGGCGGTGAATGGACTATGTGGGAATGGAACCACTCTACCACTGACTCAAAACAGTGAACTGGAACAGGCTAATAGAAAACTAATTAGCACCAACAAGACCACCAAGAATCAAGAAGGCTCTGTACAGGGCAATAAATCGACTAGTAGTCCTCCCTGGAACGCTCTTGGTGCAAAACCAAAGCGTAAATCATGTCCCTGGGAAATGGGAGGAAAACTTACAGGCAGAACCCAGCACCCTCAGGTATATGATGCGACCGGCTGGCCTGCATTAGCATCCGAGCATAGTGCCTCATCAACCCCTGTACAAAGTAAGGTCCAACCCTGGACAACTGTGAAAGGAAGGATGAGTAACAAACCTCCCCAAAATGTTAAAAAGCTCGGACCAAGCCAGAAACCTTGGTGTAGTCATGGACTCTGACCTGAGCTTTAACAGCCATATTAAGACAATTACAAAGACAGCCTACTATCACCTGAAGAATATAGCAAGAATTAGAGGACTGATGTCTCAGCAGGATTTGGAAAAACTATTCCATGCATTTATCTTCAGCCGACTTGACTACTGTAACGGCGTCTTTACTGGTCTTCCTAAAAAATCGATCAGACAGCTGCAGCTGATTCAGAACCTGCTGCTGCTAGAGTCCTCACTAAGACCAAGAAAGTGGATCATATCAGTCCAGTTCTCAGGTCTCTACACTGCCTCCCTGTCTCTAAGAGAATTGATTTCAAAATACTGCTGCTGGTTTACAAAGCACTAAATGGTTCAGGGCCAAAATACATTTCAGATCTTCTGCTATGTTATAAACCATCCAGACCTCTCAGGTCATCTGGATCAGGTCTGCTTAGTGTCCCCAGGGTCAAAACTAAACATGCAGAAGCAGCGTTCAGTTTTTATGCACCAAATATTTGGAACAAACTCCCAGAAACCTGCAGGACCGCTACAACTCTGAGTTCTTTTAAAACAAAGCTTAAAACTTTACTGTTTGCTGCTGCCTTTAATTAAACCAGTTAAACTTCTGTGTTTTATTCTATTTTAACTTCTATCCTAGCTTTTATTTTTAGCTTGTTTTTATTTTCTAATCTTTAATGCTTTTATGTTTTTATGTTTTCATAACTGTTTTAATTATGTCTTAATGTTCTTTTGCACTTTGTCACAATGTTCTTGAATGTTTCTGTAAAGCACTTTGAATTGCCCTGTTGTTGAAATGTGCTAAACAAATAAAGCTGCCTTGCCTTGCCTTACAACCAAAGCAATGCTGTTGAGGAAACTATATGAGATAAGTACCCGCCGGCCACGTAGATGAGTTGAGTTCCCCGGTTCGGTGCAGGAGGCAGCTTCCTCAATGTCATATCCTGGAAGATTTTAGACAGGAAGTCCTTACAGGAATTGGCCTGGAGATAAAAGAAAAAAGAGATGGTAACGGAGTGAAAATTCTCATCGGTCATGCCAAGGAAACATAAAGCAAGGCTGTAGTTTACCTTGCTGAGGATGGGGCAGGACAGGAGCTGGTTCTTTAGGAACTTAGGTGGCAGGGCGTAGATATGAACCGCATTCAGGAGGGCATGCAGGTACTGGGCTCTGCCCTCCATATCCCAGCGGACCCAGTCTGTGCAGGCCTTATACACCTGACAGGGATTTATTTAGACATGTCAGTATGTGGTTTATGTACATCAAGATACACTCTTGTCAGAACTTGGACTAAAAGCATTTGTGCTATGTTTAACCTTTTTAGCATGATAGGACTGCTGACTCTGACTTTACAGACCAAATTTACAATTTGAATGTCAATTACTGTAAGTTTCCTTGACTTCTAGGTTTTCTGTGGCTGTGGTAAAACTTGAGGTAGGTCAAAACACTAAACCATGGTGTTTCTAATTAATGGCTCCGATGTTGATCACAACAACAGGCATCTCTCTCATCTCTCATCTGCAACCGCTTATCCCGTTAGGGGTCGCGGGGGGGCTGGAGCCGATCCCAGCCGACATTGGGCGAAGGCGGGGTACACCCTGGACAGGTTGCCAGTCCATCGCAGGGCTGACACATAGAGACAGACAACCATTCACGCTCACATTCACACCTATGGGCAATTTAGAGTCAACAATTAACCTAACCTGCATGTCTTTGGACTGTGGGAGGAAACCGGAGTACCCGGAGAAAACCCACGCTGACACGGGGAGAACATGCAAACTCCACACAGAAGGGCCCCAAGCCGGATTCGAACCTGCAACCCTCTAGCTGTGAGGCGCCAGTGCTAACCACAGGCATGCACGATCAAATTATCTTAAAATATACAGCACTGTTCTTATGCTTTGATCCAAATTATGCTTTTGTAGGTGAAAAAATAAGACTCTGGAAAAGAAGACTGTTGAAGATGCAAAAGACCCTTTATTTGCATAAAAGAGTTTGAGTATCTGCAGAGGTTCAACAAACTGGTTCGTATTTACGGGTACATATTGGTATATTGTAATCCAAATGACCCTCCCTGTTGGCTACCTTAATCATTGTAATGATTAAGCACCGCCCTCCCCCTCTCCCCCAAAGTTTTTCCCGTAAGTTAACGAACTTTTCCATATATGGCGAATGTTCTGGTGTAATACAGATAACAAGATATCTAGTTTATTTGTTTATAGCAATTACTGGATACACCTGGGTTCAACATGCTGTGGAACAATGGCTGTTCCTTCAGTATGTAGTCGGTCAGGTCATTGACGCAATTTCAGAATGTTTTGATATCAACCCTTCGACCCTTCAACCCTTTCATATCAAGACTTCGGAGAAGCCTCGAACCAATACAATTCAACAACCAATAGAAACATTAATAAAAGTAATAATAACATAAGAAATGAGTTGAAAACAGGGTTATAGGAAAGGCAGAACAATACAATGATTGCAATGTGTTCCTTAAATGCCTGTCAGTCAATGTATAATTATTTCTTTTAATGCCACACACCTCAGACTCACAGAGCACCTTGAGACTGTCCTGACTGATGAGCTCCAGCAGCTGGCAGTGAGACAGGCTGAAGAACTCCTCTTCTTTAGTCACCTAAGAAACACAAGAGCACGGTCAGATAAAAGGCATTCAACTACTGAATATGCACATTTTAGTGCTTTTTCAGATTTTTATTTTTTCATGTGGAGTAGGTATTATTCAGTGATTAATGTGGAAGTTGATAGGTGGGTGTTAGAGCCAGGAATTATAGATACAGACACAGAGGGAGCATTCACACACTTACAAAGGCAGTTTCGATCATTTAAAAAAAAAAAAAAAGCGTCCGGGAAAGAAAACATGTGCAATGTACTGTCAAAAAGTAAGCATATTGGCACAAGAAAAAAAGCGTCCGGGAAAGAAAACTTGTGCAATGTACTGGCAAAAAGTAAACATACTGGTGCCAAACTGACAGACCTTGGTCCGGGTAATCATCAAACACTGCTGCTGTACTAACCAATGAGATGTGCTGATGCTAAGGCATGACTAATTAGCTATGCATAAAAAAATGCATATAAACTGGAATGTTCTGTAGCTTCTTTACTGACTAACTGCCTGTGTAGTCTGTATAAAGTCAATCAGCATCTACAAGATCTAACACAAGACAGAATGAAAAGTGCTATAGCTTTTCTGCTGACCCTATGCCTGTCAGGGGCCTGACATCTATGTAGAGCTGGAGAACCTGAAAACCGCGGTGGAAGCTCAAGCGAAGTCAATTGCGGGTCTATCAGCAGGCCTGAATGTGACCAAGGCGGAACTACTTAACTACAAAGGTAAGGCAGAGGAGAAGGAAAAAAAGTTGGCAGGTAAAAACGGGAAATAATATGAAATTACTAAACTTAAATAGTTGAACATTCTATTGTTAAGGGGCCTTTACTACAGAGCGAGTTCATCATACCCAGGGAATCTTCTTGTTATCTGGCTTAACTAACCCTAACAAACGAGATCTCGCTAAGTGGTCCTACGGCCGTGGTTATCAACTCGGTGAATCAACCCAGGGTTTCTCAATTTGGCTATGAGCACGTTCACATTCAGGGGTGGTGTTTGAAGCATATGACCAATCACAAACATGGACAAGTCTACTGTCAGGAGAGCGGCACATTTTACAAACCAAGAGCGAACTAGGCTATAATATTGGACAAATACGAAGAAGTTAAATACATAATCCCGACTAAAATGTACACAGTTGGAGCTGCCAAATGCAGGAAGGACAGCTGGCAAAAGAAATAACTGTCGAAGTGTGAATGTGTAAATTAGCAGACCTTATTAATTTAACGAAATACTCAAAAGTCAGACATAGTTGTCTAGATGGGGCAGTGATATATAGCTTTCAAAATAAAATGGATAGATTACGCCTCATTATACCCCTTTGATAATGATGTGGCGTGTATGCCTATTTCGGCCTTCTTTCAGCTGCGTCCCCGACTCCTGCGGTGTGAAACGGACTCAAGACCAAGTAAAAAAAAAATAAATATGAAAACATAATTCAAAGTGGTAAGCACCCACAGCATACAGCCAGCTGTCCTTCTTGCATTTGTGAGTTTAAACTGTGTTGCTTTTATCCTGGATTATGACTTTAAATTCTTTGTATTTGTGTAATATTATCATACGATCTGCGTAGCTTTGATTGGTCGGTAGGCATTGTTTTTATACGAGTTGATCTGCTATCTCGTACATAACCTGCTGTGGATATGTGTTCAGCATAAATTACCATGGTGATCTAGCCCGGTAAGAAGTGAGCCACCGTCGTAGGACTGTAAAAACCCAGGGTTAAACCTGGCGTTACCTCACTAACCCCAGCTGTGAGCCAACTCGAACAGATGATAAACAAAGAACATGTACTTTTCATGCCCTATTTTCACAGCTGCATCCAAAGTGGCCTTCTCTGTGGCTATGTCTGGAGCACTGGCTTCCAATACAGATGAAATTATACTGATCTACCCAAAAGTCTTCACAAACATCGGCAATGGTTACGACGTCTTCACAGGTATGTGTTTGTACATGGGCGATAGAGTGGACATGCGTCTTCCTGTAGGGTACACCATGTTTGATTATGCTGGACATAGTTACAACACTTTCAGCGGTTTCCTTCTTTTTCCCATGTGAGAACAACATGGCAGGAGTGTGTTAGAGGCTGAACCACACTGAGTGTCACATGTTCGCTTAACATAAAGTGAAGCACAAATGACAATAAAAAAAAGCCTCCCTAAAAGACTTGTGTTTGCGTTTTCTGTATGTGCACCTCACCTCACTGAAGTGTGTATTGATATACTCTCGACTCCGCTGGTGCAGATCCGTGCAGCCGATCTCCTCTGCGAAGCGGGCGATGCCGATGACATTAGCAGGCTCCAGGTGCTTAGTGAGGAAATCGCAGCATGCCTTGGCAACGTCATCCATCTGATACCTTGTAGAAAAGAACAGAATATGTAGGAAAAATTAAATTACATCCTGTATATTCTCCACCTAAATGTATAATTCAAATGTCATTTTGATGCATTTAACCAGTAAATCCTGAAAGAGTGTCAGAATAACTCTGGGTTGCTGTGTAAGTACTGCATGTTTACCTCATAGCAGCCATAAGAACGTGCAACACACACTTCTCTCCGACTGTGATGTGGGAGGTGTAGGCAAAGTCAATAAGTCTTCCCACCACCTGGGGGCAGACATCACGAAGAGTCACCTCGGAGGCGCGACACTCTTTGAAGCTGCTGGTGAACATGGCTCTGAAGTAGGGGCTGCAGGAGGCCAGCACCACCTTGTGCACCTGAAAAAAAAAACATGTATTGACTGGAATGACTGGATTGGACTGGATGCTGTATGTATCGATCAAGTGGCTAACCCTGGATCTGAAAAATAAAGCCAATGCTGAAGTGCCTTAAACTTGCATTCTATCTAATAGCCAGCAGGGGGCGACTCCTCTGGTTGTATAAAGAAGTCTGATTGTATAGAAGTCTATGAGAAAATGAGCCTACTTCTCACTTGATTTATTACCTCAGTAAACATTGTAAACATGAGTTTATGGTCTCAATCGCTAGTTTCAAGTCTTCTTCAATACAGCATGATGTTCATTTAGTAAATTATGGTCCCATTTAGAGTCAAATAGACCATAGAGCAGGGGATGATTTAGGGCGTCGCTACCTTGTGATTGACAGGTCGCTACCACAGCGTTGTCCGGTCTGGGAGTTGTCTGTGTTTTCGTCTTAGAACTTTAACCTTTTCACAGTGCGTTTTCAGTTCATTAAAGTTAATATTAACATTTTGGTCACCTAAAAATGTCTTACTCAGAGTGACCCTCTCGTCAAAGAGTATAGAAGCAAAGAGACAAAACTCCGGTGTTTTTTTGAGCTGCCATTTTGGGCTGAAAATGCTTATTATATTCATAATATTTTATTGTTCAACACAGGCCATTTCGATAGAATATGACAATAGAGTAGAAATAATTTTGTTTGACTTATGTACTGCACTTTTTAGGCGTACGTTTTACTCGCTTTCAATCCAAAATGGCGTAAGCATAGCTTTGCTACAGGGTGCTGATGTTGCAAATGGAACAAACAATTGGCTTTCACTTCTTGGCAATATACGGTCTTTGCTCTCGTGTCACTTCTGGTTGCAAAAAATCCAAGATGGCGATGGTACAAAGCCAAAATGCCAAACTCAAGGCTTAAAAACTGTAGTCCGCAAACCAATGGGTGACGTCACAGTGACTATATCCACTTCTTATATACAGTCTGTGGTATCAGAACATACTGCACACGGTTAATACAAAAAAATGACACTAGATTTTGAAGAATTATGCCGTATGTTGCGGGCTGTAATCTAAAGAGTCACCACAATAATATTTATTGATATATTCAGTCAGATTTTTGACTTGTCTGACAACCTTTTACTACATTTAGTCAGTGTCCAGGTTCCATACTGTGCGAGTACTTTACTGCAGGGGTTCTCAGCCTTACATAACTTGAGGCCCACTTCTGATTGTTAAAAAAATTCTGGGGACTACCTTCCCAAATAAATGACAAACTGGGCTATAAAAATGTCTTATGCCACCGTCAGGTATAATGACCCACATAGATATTCAGCTTACCCTCACCCATCACTCCCTGCCATTATGAATCCAAAGTATTCAGGGTCATATTTCCTCACCACACACTTTTACTGGTTTCAAAAATTGCTCAACTTTGTGTCCATGCATCTGTTACATATATGTCTGTAAAGGGGAGACTTGGGGTACCCATAGAACCTATTTCCATTCACATATCCTGAGGTCAGAGGTCAAGGGACCCCTTTGAAAATGGCTATAGCAGTTTTTCCTCGCCAAAATTTAGCGTAATTTTGGAGCGTTATTTAGTCTCCTTCCCGACAAGCTAGCATGACATGGTGGGTACTAATGGATTCATTAGGTTTTTCTAGTCTCATATAAAGGCAGTATCTTCACTCTAGCTTTAAAAGTGAGCCCGCTACAACCTCTGAAATACAGAATAGCAGGTTAATCTAACCATTTGGCAGCACCTTTGCGGCCCCCTAGGTGGCGCTCTGAGGCCCACCAGTGGGCCGTGGCCCAGTGGTTGAGCATAGCTGCTTTACTGCATTTAATTTAGAGGGTGCCTCACCTTGAAGTCCACCGTCCTTTCCTTGTGTGTGACATGTAGCACCAGGTCACACAACATCTCCTGCCGTCTGAATTCCTCCATGACCTCGAGGGATTTGGAAGCGTGGGTCTCGACTGCGTAGTCCAGATACCCGGACCCGTGCATTGAGGGAACCGCGATAGCTGAGAAATCAGGGTCGCGTGTGGTCCGTTTCTTCCTCATATGGCAATGCATTGTGGGAGAGACGTACTCCAGATTGCTTTTGAGTAATTACCCGTAAAGTCTTACAGTCTTGTACAGTTCAGTGTTTTTAGTTCTTATCCCATTGGGCTCAGACTTCCAACAGAGGAAATTCCTTTGGTCTTTGACTCCGGTGAGCAGATGCCCTTAGTTCCTCCATTTGGCCTCAGATTTAACACAAAAGTCTATTCAGAAAGTAGACATTTCCCAAGTAATTAGGGATGTGGACAGCGTAATGGTACTATCCATTGGTGATCCCAGCCACAGCCAGCAGGCAGAGCAAGAAGTCCAGTGAAAAAACCAGTTGCCACATAAAATACGTTCAGCTCATATGTTTCTCTGCACAAATACGGCGGGTAAACAAACTTGCAGACTGATGGTGAACCACATAATACTCCCTCGTCCACAGATCCAGGCTCCAACATGACTGGCAGCCTTTGAATCAGGATCAGACAGTTCCCAAAGTCAAACCATGATCATTAAAATCGCTGCTGGTCCAGATTTTACAGGTTTCAGGGTTTTGAACGTGATCCATTCTGACATTTCAGAGAGACTTCTGCAATTTAGTGTTCCACAGGAAAAAAGGGGGAAGTGGTTGGCAAATGTGTGTAACTGCACAATCGGATGTATGCTGGCAGGGATTTCTTGTTGTGATGCTTATCCTGCAAAAAAAAGAAGAAAAAAACTGATTAAGTTAAAGATGAGAGACTTTTAGTGGTTTGAAAAAAAAGCTAATGGAATCAAAATCTCATATGAATGTGACGTTTTTCCCTCGTGTATGAATGTGTGTGTGGGTGTGTGAGCGTCACACACTCAAGGTTTCACTTCCTTGCAGCTGAAACAGAAAAGATGTATTCTGTTGAACTGCTGCACACCACAGCTCTTTGCCCAAGGAAATTGTTTCTGTGTTTTTAGTTTGGTTTAGTTGGGAAAATACTTTCTTCAACGACTAGTATAACATTCTCATATACAATCTGTAAATGTAAAAAAGAGCTCTGGTAATCTGGAATTAATTCTCTACCATTTTCATGTCATTTCATTTTTAACGATGAGATACAAGATATAGGAAGGCTGTCCCTTATAGGCTGAACTCTGGCAAAATGGTACCTCTTCATATATATTTTGACACTTTCAAATATTGTATGGCATTTTTAACATGCTCATTTGTTTATAGCATTTATTCTGATAGACCAGAAACCTTTTATCAATACAAGATCACAGTGGAGCTGCGACAATTAGTCAACTGATTGAAAGAAAATGAATCTGCAACTATTTTGATAATCAAATAACCATTTAAGTCATCTTTAAATGTGCTAAATGCGAGATTAGGAGCATTTCTATTGTCTCCGCATGGCTCTTACCTTATAGCTCTGACCTTATTCCAAGCATCTAACTAAAAACCCATTCAGAAAACCCACTGACTTCCAGATGAGGGAACTGGAAGTGGTAAAATGCCAACTCATTTCCTGGGTTTTAGGACTCATTCCTGTAGCCCTCTATAATAATGTATAAATCCCCAAATAGCCCATTAAATAAGGAATAATCCCAAAATATTTTTCATTATTCATATTCAACATTAATTAACAGTAGTGAAAAAAAAATGGCCAGCCCTACTTTCTTTAACATTGTGAGATAGAGCACTTAGCCTTGGCGGAGGTCATCTAGTTTTGTCATATAATCAGGACTAGTTAAAAGTCTTTTCCTTCCTCGCTTCTTCAAAAGAGTTCAGCTAAACAGACAACTGTTTATAGCCACAGCCAAAGTGTTGAGTCACAGAGGAGTGACAGAGACTGCAGACAGTAGCCGGCTGATAACCATATCCAGAAGACACATTCACACTATTTAAAGCAACACAAGGTATGAATGAATTCCTACCAGACACAGAAACTGTCGCTGACCAATCACTCCATTGTTTCCTTAAATGACATCCACTTCTGTTCTTTTCTTATTATCTGAAGTAAAGAAGTAAATACATAAAACCACTCCCTCATGTTAGCGCAGACCGGTGTCATCTGACTGGAACCTGTTTGACCGTCTATCTTAACTTAGCGAATGTCACGAAAAGAACACACTCGCAACAATGATCTGCCTCTGACGTAACAGGAGAAGACTGTGACTTAAAACTACACAAACACTTTGAGGTTTTCAAACACCTCTTATCTTGGCATTTCTGATTAAATCTCAAGGATTGTATTTCTACATTCATCGTCAAAAATCCTGAAAAAGAAAATGTAAACAAAGAACAGGTGTAAGGGAGAAGTTGAGATATGTTTTTGACAGCTTCAATGAAAGATCTTTATCATTCTGCTCTGTGAAGACATGATGTAATTACTGTATGTGGGTATAAATGGTGCACTTGTCTCTAATAAAGCACAAATTAAAAGCCTTGTTAGCGTCTTGTTGATTAATAAGCCCCCTCAGTACAAGTGGAACACTCCATAGATTACACCATAGATTTTGAGGCAACACTTTATATATCATATATGTAAGTAATGCTTAACTAATTCACGACTCATGATGATTTAATGCGTGCATTAATGCAGGATGTTTCAGGGATTCCTGTTGATTACCATTAACAAATGATTAAGTCACCTCATGTGACTAGTTCGCACTCAATAGATCATCAGTTAAGGAGCGTTAATTCACATTTACTTCATACATTAATTGATATGCGACCAAGTTAGGTAACAGTTTATAATAAGGGTACAAATCATTTACTTAAGTAATGCTTAACTAATGCATGACATGATACATCTCGTCATCCAGTCATGCATTAGTTCATGACTACCTTGTGATTGACAGGTCGCTACCACGGCGTTGGATGTTGTCCGTGTTTTCGTCTTACAACTTACAACCCTTTCACAGTGTGTTTTCAGGTCATGAAAGTTAATTGTAACATTTTGGTCACCTAAAAATGTCTTATTCAGCGCAAAAAACGAAGATGGTGACGACCAAAAAGTCGAACTCGAGGTTTCAAATCCATAGTCCACGAGCCAATGTGTAAGTGACTATGTCCACTTCCTATATACTGTTCGGTGTATGTTTACCCAACACAGCAAACCCAGCGCATATCCGGCAAACATTAAATATCTGCATTCCAGAGTCGCTTGCTGCTACGGCTTGAGGCGGAACAAATCAGCTCTCGAGTTGGAGAGCAAGAAAACACTTCTGCTATGCTGCCTGTTCGCTCCAGTTCACAGTCCCTTAGAATCAATAACAGTAGAATATTTAGCATGAAAGAGACAAACTAGCGACGAGACTACTCCGACCCCCTTTGAGAACCACAGCAATACTCACAGCAACTGATTTTGTTTTTCTGTGCCACCGGCATCTATCAGATGCTGTGTTTTACCGAGCAAAGCACACGGAGGTTATTACACAATCAAATCTGTTCCCTCACCTCTCACCCTACAGCCAGTTGGCCTGTTTGCTGGTCATATGACCACAAGTGTGAGACGGAAAGGGAGGGAGAGAGATGCAGAGGGGGAGAGAGAGAGATTTTGAGGGCAGCGTACAGTGAGCGAGGGAGAGAAAAACAAAGAGAGATGGCAGGAGTGAAATGATCTTAGATTTAACAGAAGGAAGACTTCAAAGAGAGAGAGGGAGAGTCAGTAATACAGTACAGAGCTCAGTTTTCCATAAAGGGCCATTGTGCCTGGATATATCAGCCTGTCCTACTCTCCTGATCAGGCTTTAAGGGGGTTAACAATGCATTACTGTGTAAACACAGTGCGCAGAGCTTGACTACTATATAAAGCATTGCTCAAGCCTGCAGGAACACTGAGAGAACACTGTGATACAAGTTGTGACTACTTCATTGATTTCAACTATCAATGCTTGTTTGACCGAGCTCCTGGCTGTTGGTATCGCATGGTGGTGATACTGTTTGGTTTTGTCTTAATTTGTTTCTCAAATGGCTGTTTTGGAGGCGGGAAGACCAAATGCAGATTACTGGGGATTCATTGATAAAAATAGCGTCTTTGATTCAGTTGTTGAAGGATTTCAGGGAGGAGATCTGTGGTATTCATCGGATGAAATTTGTACTTTTGAGACACTAAAACAGAGAATAATAGTTTGTTTTTCATAAATTTACAGGTCTGACTTGGTGCAGACGTTATAAGTAGAAACAAGAGAGGCAAAGAGGGGGAAGTTAACCATTTACAGGCTTCTTCTGTTGGCAGGTGGTAGTCAGCAGTCTGGGAACACGTCAGCATGTGCAGTCAGCTTTGACCTAAACGTACAACATACAGGACTTTGTATGAGGAGTGATGATACTCTGACTTAACCTTTGACAATATGTTCAAAACTGCTGACTGTAATGACCACACGTCTTTAGCATTGTTTCGTAACAGCAGTAGCACAAGCTCTTCTTGCCTTGTCATCTTCCAGCGGCCCTGATGGCTGACTGGGGTCAAAGGTTTCTGATGACGTGTGCTGTTTCTTTTGCTCGGATTTCTCATATTTTAGGAATATGAAATGATACAGCTGTTGATATTTGGAGAATTTAAGAGTTAAAAAGCTGAAGACACTTGATGGTCAGAAACATAAATACTAAAATAACACTTGAAAACTAAAGAATTAAAAGTGCCCAATGCTTCCTACTGACCACAAACTCACCATATACAAACATACAAACACTAAATATACAGTCACTGAACAAAGAAAATTCCTTTCTTATCTGTGGTGAAAAAAAAAATGTGCGCACACAAACGTTTGGGAACGCGCTGAGCAGATATGTTGGTGTATTGACACATGCAATGCAACAAAAGAAATGTTCTAATATTGTTATCGCAGTGTTTGCTGTATTTATCATGGCCGCAAATTATTATTTTCATTTTCGATTCAACTGCCACTTATTTTTTTGGTTAATCAATGAATTGTTTGGTTTATAAAATGTCAAAAAAATTCCCATTACCCAAGTTGAAATATTTATATTACTTGTTTTCTCAGACCGACAGTCTAAAACCCAATTATATTAAGTTTATTATCATAGAAGAAGCAAGAACTGGTTAATTTATGCCTTTTTTATTTTAAAAAAAATGACTATAAAACAGTTAAACAACTGACTAATTGATTAATCAACTAATTGTTTCAGCTCCAGTTTATTTTTATAGGTATTTGCTCCTCTTCTTTGATGATGAGAGATGTTATATTTCTCAGCAGGGAGTTACTGCGTATTTGCAATTGCATCTAGAGCTGAAACAATAATTTGATTGTCCAAAGAGTTGATATTTTAACTGTTCTTTGTTGACTTAAAATGGTAGTAAACTGAATGTCTTTGGGGTTTGGACAAAACAAAGACATTTGAAGATGTCACCTCGGGCTCTAGGAAATTATTATATACATATTCACTATTTTTTGATGTTTTAAAGTGTCAATTTTGACTGGATTTTCATTTAAATAAATGTCTGTTAAGTGTCTATCTCACCAAATGAGGTAACACAATGGAGATTGAGCATAGGCCCACTGATGACAGTATTACAATATCTATATATTTGCAGTGCTATGAACTGGGAGTCTGTGGTGATATTCCCCCCCAAAAATGCTGTTGTATACACACATAAAATTTAGCTATGCACACAATTCTGAAAACTTGAAGCTCATATACATACAAATTGTATTTTTCTACTCTATTTCTATGCTCTTGTATCAGCAAAAAGACTCCAGACTGCTAAACTCGAAGCACAATAATAGTTAATAATAGTTCTGTGTGTAGAAAAAAACAAAACCTTGTTACTGTGGAAGTACTGATCTGCCTCAGAGCTTTTCAGACTGTTCATCGCTTCAACGTCTGTAGCAACGGAGTCAATAAAGCAGCTAAATATGCTAGTGTAGGTTATCTGAGGCCACTTCTTCAGGTCGTCCTCCCATCCCTTGATAGTAGAAGGCAGAGGTATGATCACATTATCCTGTTTGAGCTGTAATAGCTGGTGTTCCCACATGTTTTACTAGATTTTTTTTTAAAGGTCCCATATCGTTCTTATTTTCAGGTTCATACTTGTATTTTGTGTTTCTACTAGAACATGTTTACATGCTGTAATGTTAAAAAATAAACTTGTTTTTCCTCGTACTGTCTGCCTGGATATACCTGTATTCACCCTCTGTCTGAAACGCTCCATTTTAGTGCATTTCAATTGAATTGCAATGGAATTGCGTTGCTAGGCAACAGCTTGGTCCATGTTTACTTCCTGTCAGTTGATATCATTCACATCCACTGCAACAGGAAATAAACTGGGACACATTTAGAATGTTTATATTTAAACCCGTGTAATGGTCTAAATATTGTATATTTGTGACATCGCAAATGGACAGAAATCCTAACGGCTTGTTTCAAACGCACAATTTCTGAATACAGGCTGTGTGTATTTCTCTGTATATTGAGCGTTTTGATAGTTTACCAGTATTTATGAAGCACCTGCTTTATAATATAAAAGACATGAAAATCTCACTTTTTACAATATGGGACCTTTAATAGGAGAGGATTAGCGTACCGTTACCATGGAAAATGCCGGTTGTGGTTCAGTGACAAGGCGCGCCAGAAGTTTTGCCCATAATTCATGCAAGGCATCCTGGAGGGGGGGCTTGAAATAAGATGGATAGATGAATACTCAAAAAAATCCCTAGATTTAACTTACAATGATATAAGGAAGGAAAAAAAAACAGAGAATGATTTTAACTTTAAAGGTCCCATATTATAAAAAGTGAGATTTTCATGTTTTTTTTTATGCTAAAGCAGGCTTAAGCCCTGAATAAATACTGTGAAAGTATCGAAACGCTCAATCCACAGGGTAATACACACAGCCCTTATTCAGAAACTGTGCATTTGAAACAAGCTGTCAGGATTTCTGCCCATTCGTGATGTCACAAATGTACAATATTTAGACCCTTTACACAGATTTAAACATAAACATTCTAAATGTATCCCAGTTTATTTCCTGGTTGCAGTGTATGTGAATGTCATCAGCTGACAGGACGTACACATGGACCCAAGCTGTTGCCTAGCAAAGCAATTCTGCTGCAATTTCGTCGCAATTCCATCGAAATGCGCTAAAACGGAGCGTTTCAGACAGAGGATGAATACAGGTACATTCAGGCCAACAGTATGAGGAAAATAATGGTTTTTTTTAACATTACAGCATGTAAACATGTTCAAGTAGAAACACAAAATACAAGTATGATCCTGAAAATGAGCACGATATGGTACCTTTAACACAATCACTCTAGGAGATAGGATTAACTACCGTTACCATGGAAAATGCCGGTTGTGGTTCAGTGAAGTTGTGCCAATAATTCATGCAAGGCATCATGGGGGCTAGAAATAAGGTGGATAGATGAACATTCAATTTTTCAATTAGTTGATTAATAGTTTTGTTTATAAAATGCCAGAAAATAGTTTCCAAAAGCATCTTTAAGTTGCAAAAAAACAACCTAGATTTAACTTACAATGACATAAGGAAGAAAAAAAAAAAACAGAGAATGATTTTAACTTTAAATTGCATATCTTTAAGTTGTCTGTGATGGTTGTTTCAGCTCTTTAAAGCTCCACTTTATTTTGTTCATGAGGATGTTTGTCACAAATGAACAGAGAACATTTGACTCTCATTATATGAATGACACAATGAGCTAAAAGTTTCAATTCCCCCCTTTAACGCGTCTGCGCACTACTGAACTGAGGAAACAAACTGAATGCTCAACAACTAAAGTAAAAAAAAAAAAACAAAACACTACCGGATATCTCTAGTATCCTGTACAGAAACACACTGCTGTTACTGCGACGACGTGGTATGAAGTAACACAACAAATGTCCCCATAGTGCTGCAGTAAGATCACACAATAACAACAACAAAGTGTGAATATTACAGTGATTTCTGCTCCAAAGGGCGCGTCCACTCAGCACATGAAACCCACACTTTTACTTTAAAAACAGCTGCAGACTCACTCACCAGACAGCAGCTGTTGACTCCGTATAGATCACATGAGAACAACACGGGGAGTTTCCTCAACAACTCGGCCGCAGGAGGTGTTCCCTGCCCGGGTGTCTGCTCGGTTGAAGCTGTCCGTCCTGTCAGAGAAGCAGCAGATATCTGAACATTAACAGGAGAAACTGTGCGGAGCTGTGAGCTATGTGAGTGTCGCTGCTGCTGCTGCTGCTCTGCGTCGCCGCGGGCGGACTTCCAAAAGCTGCGGTGGTGGTGGGGAGGAATTTATGCATCAACATGACTCTGCAACTCTGGAGTATAGTAGGCTGCACTGCAAACACAGTGCGAGCAGTATACGGGCATGCACACAGATCTGTATACATCAGTGGTTATCATCACATCACGTCATGTTATTTTGCACTAGTTGGCTACTGATCTCTACTTTCTCTCTTTATTAAACAAAAGAACATAATTCATATTCAGTATAACAATAACAAAAGAGCCAGGGTGTAGGCCTATATCACACTAAACAATAATATTAAAGGTCCCATATTATAAACAAGTGAGATTTTCATGTTTTTTTTTATTATAAAGCAGGCTTAAAGGGACTGTTTGTAAGAATCAGAAATGCTTGTTAACAGCGACACCTGTGGCCATTAAGTCAATGAAAGTCAGCGTCCTGTTGCTCGCGCTTGTGCTCGCTCTACATAGACATGAACGAGCATCGCTCAAAACAGTGAGGCGACACACGTCAGCTAAAACCACAATATCACTCTATATTTCAGCTGCTTGGCAGTAATGTTAGCTGACCAGACGAAGGTCTCTCCATGGATCACTGCTGATCCTAGTGTTGGCTTTTCCTGCTTCAGCCCCGGAGGCTGAAGCAGGAAGAAAAACGTTATCGCCTCCCGACCGCGGCCGGAGTGAACAGGGAGACACCGGCACCCGGTCGGAGACGATAACGTTTCTCGCTGTGGAGCCCTGTCACTTCACAAAACACGGGAAACCTCTGTTGGTCTGGAGGAGCTGCAGCAGTTATTTCTGCACAAACGTCCACTGTACATTCACTAGATATTCTCAGAGCTAAACTAACTTTTCTGCAGTGTGTAGTGTGTGTGCATGAACGTGAGGTGCAGCGAGAACGAGCGCGTCGTGTGAGTGAAGACAAGCAGGCAGCGGAGTGGTTTGAACAGCGTAGCCAAACGCGAGGGCGCATATGCGAGCGCGCATGGGATCCCGACCTGGTAGATTTATACCTGTAAAAAGTTACAAACAGTCCCTTTATGTGCTTTATAAATACTGTTAAACTATCAAAACGCTCAATATACGGAGAAATACACACAGCCTGTTTTCAGAAATTGTGCGTTTGAAACAAGCCGTTAGGATTTCTGTCCATTTGTGATGTCACAAATATACAATATTTAGACCATTACACGGTTTTAAATGTAAACATTCCAAATGTTTCACCAGTTTATTCCTGGTTGCAGTGTATGTGAATGTCATCAGCTGACAGGAAGTACACATGGACCCAAGCTGTCACCTAGCAACGCAATTCCGTTGCAATTCCGTCAAAATGCGCTAAAACGGAGCGTTTCAGACAGACGGTAAATACAGGTACATTCAGGCAGACAGTTTGAGGAAAATAAAGGTTATTTTGAACATTACAGCATGTAAACATGTTCTTGTAGAAACACAAGTATGAACCTGAAAATGAGCATGATGTGGGACCTTTAAAGAAAATAACAAAAGAAGGTATTTATTATAAGAAAAATATTTGTTTTGGTGTTTTTGAAGGAACCAAACACCACATTTTCCCATGATAATAATGTCTTTAAAGATATGACCAATGACAAATTTGCAAAAGTCTTTGTCTTTTTTTAATTTCTGCATGTAGTGCTTGACAAGGTAATGGTAAGTATTAAATGGATTGCAATTATATAGTGCTTCTCTAATCTTCCAACCACTCAAAGCACTTTACACTACATGTCAGCATTCACCCAAGAATATGCCTTCAGAAGCAATTTGGGGTTAAGCGTCTTGCTCAAGGACACATTGACACGTGACCGGAGGAGCCGGGGATTGAACCACCAACCTTTCAATTGGTGGGTGACCTGCTTTACCCTCTGAGCCATATCCATGAACAATTTTGAAGGACACTTCCTTAACCTCATTCACTATTAGGTATTTATGATGAAGAATACAGACCTTCTATCATTTACAAATCTGCAGGTGTTGCTGTAAAGCATTTTAATTAGAATTAGTTAAATAATGGATTTTTCTCCAAAGAAGAGAGAAACATGTTATATAAATGATTCAGAGATTTGGTAATGGTTTATTTCAGCTAAGCACTCTTAATACTTAATACTTAGTACTTAATATTTTGATCTCCCTCCTTGCCTCTCAAAAATGGAGGAGGACCAATCTCCTCTGCTCTCTACGGAGTAGCTTCCACTGATATACATAGACGGCAACAAGTCAAGAGCAGCATTCCTCAGACTGAAACTGAACCTGGGTCAGCCAGAGCAGGACAGATTATATAACTGAAAACACACTACAGCAGGATCATACACCCACGCACGCACACACAGGACACCACAGAGGAAATCCACAGCAGTTCCTATGAAGTTTCATTGATGATTCATGGAGTAAAATAAAACAGCTTTGCATTTCTGCCCTGATGAATCATCTTGGCTGATGAGTAAATCCTATTATAACATGGGGGATTAAGGGCACTTAATCAACATGCTAAAACTATATCCATAAGAAAGTTATGAGTTAAGACCTATTATAGGAAAATTATACAACACCATTGAGTGTAAGCAATTTACTCTTTTTTAAAATGTTATTATCCTTTCCAACGTAATACCATAATGTAGGAGACAATACAGTGAAACAGGGGTTCTCAACCTTTCTGATAGTTAAAAGATTTCCGAGGACCACCTTCCCAAATAAATGACAAACTGGGCTATAAATGCGTGTTATGCCACTGTCAGGTGTAATATATTCAGCTTACCCTCACCCATCACTGCCTGCCATAATCAATCCAAAGTATTCACAGTCATATTTTCTCACCACACGCTTTGTAGCGTTTAATGGTGCAGGGTTGTCTTCAATATCCCTTTTTTTGTTTCAAAACTGCTCCATTTTGTATCACTGTATCCAAGACCTATATGTCTGTAAAGGGGAGACTCGTGGGTACCCATAGAACTCATTTTCATTCAGATGTCTTGAGGTCAGAGGTCAAGGGACCCCTTTGAAAATGGCCATGCCAGTTTTTCCTCACCAAAATTTAGCATAACTTTGGGGCATTATTTAGCTTCCTTCCCACCTACCAATGGATTCCTTGGTTATTTAGTTCACTAGCTTAAGACTGAGCCCGCTACAACCTCTGAAACACAGAATAAGAGGTTAATCTAACCACTTGGCAGTACCGCCGCGGCCCACTAGGAGACGCTCTGAGGGCCCACCAGTGGTTGAAAATAGCTGCAGTAAATCATTGATAATAGGTAACAAAAAATAAATAAAACAGAACCAATCATTAATGTTTACAGATAAAATAAGACAAACCAGTAAAGAGAAAATGAGACAAACTGTCTTAGGTAAATATTCATCCTTTTGATCCGGCCCCTTTTGACGTAAACCCGACGTAAACAGCTGACGTTTGTCTACGCGCCTACCCCTGCTGATTTTGTGTGATTATTGTGAATGTTCTGATTAATAAATGTATAAATAATGCTTTGTTTGTGATGACAGTCTTTAGTTAGTTTAGTTTTAACAGCTAGCGCCTGGGCGTTGTCCAATGTGCTCTAGGCACTGTGGGGTTTTTGATGCGTTATGTGATTTTTTCTCCCCCCCTGACCGCCGGAAATCCCCCGTCAGAAACTCATGTGCACTCTCTCACACACACACACACACTCCATGAAATCTATTCTAAGGCAAATTATATCACTGGTACAGACAATGTAGTGTAAAAAAAACATTCCCCAGTCTAAAATATGTTATGTTATTTTTTCTCCACAACCATCTGGCGACTCGATTAGGGGGTTGCGACCCCCAGCTTGAGAACCACTGTCCTAATAAGCACAGTTGGGGAGATTTTGGCAGCGGTTTATGTAACCACTCTTTAATACTTGAGTACTTGTTTAAAAAAAGGAGAAACAAAAGAACAATCTAACATTGAAGGAAGGAAAGACCCTGGTTCATTTTAACACTCCCAACAGATCATCTATATTTTTGAAGTTTAGCTAATAATACGTATAATTTTGTTGCGTGAAATTTGCCCACTGCACCTGCAAATTAGCATTCATCAGTTTTCAACCCACTTGTCGTGGTCGCCCTTATTCTTTCCTCCAGCTCCTCCTGCATGGGGGATCTCCAGGTTTTACCACACCAGCTGGGAGATGTAATCCTTCTATAGTCCTCCTGCACAGTCCTGCCTGGAAATCCCCCAAAGGGAGTCGGCCAGGGAGGGCAGACTAGATGGCAAAACCTCCTCCAGCGGCATCTCTCAAGAACTCTATAAGGTCCTCTCAAACGGTTTTGGTCTCTAAAAAGCGTGTGACCATTTAGTGAGGTCTGTAGTAAACACTGGTGAATTGCTTGAACTCAAGTTTGTTTCAAGTTTCAGTTTAATTTGTCATGTGCAGGTTAACACAGGCTCAACGGTACAATGAAATGTAAAGGAGGAGAGAACGGGCCAGCTCAGCACTAAAAGCAATATCTAAGACAAGATAACACTATATACATATGAAAATGAGGATTGTGTGTGTGAAGGTCCAAGGTCCTCTTTTCTTGTCTCTTATTTTCTGGTCTTCATCAGTAGATGGAGTTTGCTTACGCATGCAGATAGCTGATTGGACCTCTTGTCCACGTTGGCTTAAAACTTGACTGTGGAAGTTCATTCTCAACCTTAAAAATATAAGTTTGAAAAAAATAATCCCTTAAACTCCACCCATTGATGAAGACCATGCGATTGCAGTTGAAAACATAGGAAGACCTAGTAAGTGGACCTTTAGTTAAGATGATTTTGTTTAACCACTATTTCCAAGGTCAAGAATAACTTCTAATACTCATTATTGTTGTCCAATGAAAATAATGCAACTCTAAATTTGGAGATTTTGAATTTTTCAGATAAACTAAAGTATTAGGTGTCCTTTTATGTGTCGTAAAAAATATGCTACTTCATAATATAAATAAACTATTTAAAGACCAATTGGATAATCGGAAAATATAAACAGAGCTGGTTTTCTAAGGACATGAGAAGTATGTGTTTTGGAGATAAATGGGTTTTCACGGGACAGCGACATCAAGATAAACTTCATCGCTATGGTCTACTGCAAAATCTGAATGAACAATTCCCTAACTGTTGACTTGTCTGATGATTAATGAGTTTGTTTAACACCTTGTCAGTGTACAGACAGAACTCCCTGAAGAAAAACATGAATTTAAAAAGATTATTCTAAAGAAGAAAAAAAGCTTAAGGGCTTATTTCCATTGTGTGCATTAACTGTATAACCTTTGGGAAACATAAATCCCTCCTCTTGTCGTAACTCCCCTCACCTGGTCTCTTGTTGGGACCACAACATGTAAGCGCTCATCCTGACCACATCAAACGCAGCCAGACCTCAGACGTACCTTGCTATCCGCTCCATGGACATGTCAAACAACAGGCGAGGTGAAACCACACCCTTGGCAGACGGCCACACCGAACGCGTTTGCCCCAGTTCTTAAAAAAAACCCACGCAGACATGTTCAGCAGCTTCCCACGATCACTTGATTACCTGTAATAGAGAAAGCCAAGCTAATTATATTTGTACTACATCATCCTTAGACGCATAAAGCCATTTTCACAAGTGATAATGATGGATATTAAAGCGCACAGATGGTGATTAGAGTCTGGGTTAGTGTTTGAGTTCATGTCAGGAGGTAACTTCAGGTTATCTTAAGGTATCTTTCTGACATATATGGTTAATTAATTCAGGACATGATTCAAATCCTCATCTGAACATTCTGTATTATAGTATGTGTCACTCTGGCTGACAGGACACATGGGTGCGTTTTTTGGCACGAAGGTGACAAGAATGTGACTCTGATGTTGTCAAAGCAACATACATATCTACACGTCTCACACCACACCCACCAACACCAAGAGCATGGAAACAAAAATGACCTGCAGATTACGACGCCAAAACAGGTTGTATCATAATATGATAGTGAGGTGGCTGCACACTCTTTTTCTGCATATAGTTTAATGCTTGGAGATTGTTGAACCCTTATCCGACCAACTGGGGTCCCCGCAGACCCCAGAGGTATACTTTATGTTATATCTCACAGGTGTTTTATCCTATCTTTCCAAGTTTTCATGACTTTGTCAAACCATTTTTTCCCGAATGATTCTGTTTTAATTAGTGCTTTTTAAAAATAGCAATGTATTGGGATCCTAAGAGACCCAAGTCAAAAGTACCTGGTTGCTAGCCTATGCAGTTTAAATAGATGGAATAGAATAGATAGATAACATGTTTGTCATGGGTCTAAATTTAAAGTAAGAAGATTAATTATACGCACGTCACGTAGGTGCGAGGCTATCAGAACAGCGTCAGTAAAGAATAAGGTAACACCTGCATACTGCTCCATGCCACAATATTTTTTGTGTTGACCTGACCCTTTGACCTGACGAAGATCCAAGCAGGATTGAAACGTAGTAGACAATAAAAAAAATATTGTGGTTACCTTTTCCTAATGCTCTGTCTATTTCCGTTTTACACAAAATGCAAATGCACTGTAACTTTACTAAAATAATAATCTGTTGAGTTGTTTTGAGAAGTTAACATTTTGCTATAATGGTTGTTTCTTACATTGGTTTATTCTTGCCAGTCAGTAGTCCTTGTATGTTAAATATGTTAGTAGGATGAGAGTTCAACGATCCACGATGTTGTGAAAGATTTTGCTGATCATACTGGAGATAATGACCAGTGTGAAGCCATGAATTAAGCAGCTAGTTCACTGTGCAATTTATGAACATGTAGGACTCTCTTTCGTTTTGATGCAATTTAATATTTGTGGCTCAATTCATTCACTTATATTTGTCTCCTATTTTGACTTTTTTTCAGCTTTTATCTTTTGTTTTGTCTCTTTTTCTGTATAGGTTATTTTATCATATGCAAATACTCTTAGATAACACAAACCTAATCTTAATCCTGGTGCAATAAACATATAAATGACTCAAAATGTGAACAATAGAGGTCACACATCACTCCCATTTACAGTAAGATGATTGTTTTACCAAGGAACATAATTTGGAAGGTGATTCACAGCTGATGATTCATTCTGTGACACAGAATATGCAGGTAAAGGTGTGGTTCATTTAAGCACATGTACATGAATCTGCCTGCACGTGTGTGCCCATCTGCAAATGTTTCATATTCATTTATTTTTCTATTTATGCTATTGTGACTGCTTGCTTAAAGAAGATGGAAACCACAGCGATTCAGTCCCAAAGAAGGATGTTTTCTCTGAACATTAACTTTGATTGTTCTTTATTTAGTCAGGAATTTTTAACGTTAGAGAAAAATACATCTCTTACATGTACTATTTTATTGTTGTATTTATGTTCTATAATGTTAGGTAGTTTACTCATTAAGATGGTATCATATGTTATAAACTGATCATATGTTTTTAATGTAAAATCATAATTTGTAGTGGAGTAAAAAGTACATATTGTCCCTCTGAGTTGTAGTGAAGAAGAAGTATAAAGTGGCAAGAATGGGAATAATAATAATAATAAATGCTGTGGAGAAAGAAGTATTCAGATCCTATAGCACTGGTAAAGTGCAAATACTTCAAAATTGTACTTAAGTGCAGTACTTGTGTACTTTATGTTCCACCACTGGAAATATTTATCACTCAACATAACAGAGAGGCATATTTTTGTGACAAAAAAAACAAGAACACAATAGCTCTGTTTTATAAGCAGCATGGAATTCCTACTTTGGTATGTGTTTCATGAATGTAAGGAAACACTTTTATTCACCTAGGTTCTTCTTTGTTCTGTACAGATGAACACCTGTGTGTTTACCTCTTCCACAGGCATTGTGCTCAAGTCCAGTCACTGCTACGAGGAAGTAATAAAACAAAGTACAACAGCACGATGACACAGCATATTGCTGGGCACATCTCAGTTCTGTGAGAGTGATCACTCTTCTTGGATCGACCTCTGTGCTTCCTCCTTTCCTCAGCTGCAACCAAACCTCTGCTTCATTTCTCTCTTTACACAGCACAAGAGCAGTAATAAGAGAGAACCATAGCTTAGATGGTTCTTGGCATCAGGTTTTACTTCACTATATAAAACAACTCATGCACGTCTAACTCTGAGAGAAAGACCTTGTTTGTTTGAGAACACACTTTTTAAATTAAGGGGTGAAAGATGTGAAAATGCTGCTTGGTTTCCATTAAGGTCGGTTTTGTCTGGTGGAAGAACCGCAAGGATTTTTATTGACCTTTGTGTTAGTGTGATAATGAGAGGGGGGTAAATATGACAGCATGCACTGTGAATGTGCTGCCCTCTGCTGTTTGAACACAGAAACACAAGCAAATGTGAAAAACACTGCAGTTAAAGGGGTACTCTGTTGAGTTTACTCATGACAGGAGTACAACACAGCATAATGTCTTCAGTGGGTCTGGAGGGAGATGTCCAAATATATATATCTCAGCTTGGTCTTGAGGTTTTACATTTTTTACCAGGAACAGACAAGCAGATTCATAGAAATACATATCAAATGCTTGCCAAGTATGCAAAATACTTCTTATTAAATGGTGGAAAAAATAAAATAAAGCATCTTAGACTTGAATAATTCACTTATATAAGTGAAACATATAGGAACAGGAGGATTCATAATATATTGTATGCAGTGTTATCATCAAGACTGAGAATCGTTTAAAAAATGTTTGACACCATGCAGACAGTCCGATTTTATGTAATATGCCATTTTAACATGGCATGACAGAGTAAACGTAGGTGTAATTCATCAAATTAATTATGGTCACGTTTTATTAAAGGTCCCATATTGTAAAAAGTAAGATTTTCAAGTCTGTTATATCATAAAGCAGGTTTAAGTGCTTTATAAATACTGTTAAACTATCAAAACGCTCTATATACGGAGAAATACACACAGCCCGGATTCAGAAAGCTGTGCGTTTGAAACAAGCCGTTAGGATTTCTGTCCATTTGTGATGTCACAAATATACAATATATAGACCATTTCACAGTTTTAAACGTAAAAATTCTAAATGTGTCCCAGTTTATTTCCTGTTGTGAATAACATCAGCTGACATATATATATAAAAAAATGACCTGCAGAAAAAAATTATAATATATATATATTATAATTTTTTTTAACTACATAATTTAAGATGTTACAATATAACAAGATACAGGGAAACAATAATATACAGTAAAAATATGTAAACTAATAATAATAACAGTAATAACAACAACAACAATAACAATAATAATATAATAATAATAATAATAATAATAATAATGATAATGATAATGATAATGATAATGATAATGATAATAATAATAATAATAATAAAAAGGTATCTTCATCATTTTGCCTCCGTCAAATACAGGTGGCCATGCCTGTAATTGTGCACGATCCACATACATAAAGAAGATGAAAGGCAGTGTAGGAGGCCACATCAACACCATGCCAACTCTAATAAACATTCACTGCCTGAAGAGTCACTATTCAACCACCAGAACGGGAGGATTCCTCAGACGAGGCCGTAATCCTCTCTTTCTCAGTTTTACAGCGGTTTATGCCTTAATGCGTGATGCCCATCACCAACAACACATTGGGTCCAGATGGGAGGAGGCAAAAAAGGAAGGAAAGAGAGAGAGAGAGAGAGAGGGAGAGAGAGGGAGAGATATAGAGGGAGCACGGTTGATGTACATCTGTCATGCATTATTGCAGCGAATGCCAGCGCTGCTATCCTGGCTCTAGAAACTATGTGAGGAGGGGGTTGATGGGGTCCTCCTTAAATCACAATCTGATTCCTCCTCCTCCTCTTCTCTGCTGCCGCTCCTTTTTAGTGACTATATCAACACACAAACACACTTTCTCTCTTCCACACACACACACACACACAAACATTGTCTCTCTCTCTGTCAACCATCGGGTGCTTTCTTTCTGTCTTCCTCACACACCAACATGCACACACACACACACACCACACACTATCCCCCTATGAATTCCTCAGGAAGGAGTCAGCCTTCTTCATTCCTCTGGACACAACTTTTCCTTAACAAGGTACTGATGGTCTTGACCTCCTCTTCAAACAAACCCTTCCCTCCAATCAGGGAGGATTGTGGAGCTGGGGCTCAGTCGAGAGGCCTGTGGGTATTACAGAGGAAACGTCCTGATTCTCCTTGATTACTCGCTCTCTCTTTCTCTAACTGTCTCTCCCCCCACCCCTCTTTCTGCCCCCGCTTTCTCTCTCTCTCTCCAAATATCTCTGTCTCAGTGGCTTCTGGCTCTCCTGATGTCTCTAACCCAATCTCGAACTTTTCTTTCCTGTCTCTGTCTGTCTACTCACTGTCTCGTCTCGTCTGCATCCATCCCTCTGATTACTCCCCGCTTTGCTGCTCAGAGTTTTCCAGTCTCCAGCTGTTTGTTAGCAGAAATTCAACAAATCCTTTCAATCAAGACTTTAAGGAGACTGTTGGGATACTGTATAGTACCTAAACATATGTTATTATTAAAACCCCACATGACTATTAAGATGAATTCAAATAAGACCTGCCTTAAGTTTCACCAAACTTTGTCACGAACAACATTTTCGAGGCGTATTTGTTTTTAATTTTTTCCTTTTCTCTCTAAAATCTTGCAGAACAAGAGGCTGCTGAAAACAAAGTGTTTTAAATAATTCATATTTTTCTAGTATATATTCTTCACGACAACCTCAATCTGTTCCGTCAATAACTACAGTACATACATGTTATTTCAAAAACTATGAGGGGTCCAAATATGTCTTTCTTATAGAAGCCAATTAGACGTTTTTCTTATGTTTATCAGACCTTTTGTTTCAAATTCTACTTCTTCAGATAACATTAGAAGACAATGGAAGACAGATATAGAATGATATATATTACAGTGAACATATGCATCATTATGGTCATTTAATATATTATTTAAGTGAAGGAAAACCTCCTAAAACATTGAAGAAGAAGTTTGTCTGTAAGATGAAGAGAGGTCTGTGTTTCTTTAGAACATAAATATTGGGATTTTATTATATATGTATGTATAAGTGCATGTTTATTAAACGTGGAGTCAAATTCAGTCAATTTTTACCTCAGCAGTCCCTACTTTACTGAATATGACTTCCGTTTTAATTAATAGTTTCTACATGGCTATTTAAAAAGTGTCATGATTGTGCATCAAATGGTTTCTTCCAGGACAAGAGTGCTTTGCAAAATAATAAAAGTGATAATGTACAAACAGTAACATATATAATATCTGGAGCTTTTGTCTCCTTTAGGATTTTCTTCTTTATTTAAATTTTTTTTTCTCAGAGGAAATAAATATTGTGAATCAAGCCTTAAGAAATCTAAAAAAATAAAACTCACACTCAAAGGGCCAGAAGATACCTGTGAACCATAGTTATTGTAGCCTGTTCTCATCACCAGGACGTCAAATACAGATGCGTTTTCATGGCCGTTGGCATCTTGATACCGACGCAAAAGGCATGCTTAAGCGCTGGTATGAGACGCACCGAGCTTTCCATGAGAAAGTGCTGTAGTGACCCAAGAGTTTTTGTTTAATTCACAACAGTAAGCATGTGTTTACTGCGACCGAAAAGTGATGCAGAGGGGTCGGACAACACGTCAGTATACGACGAGTTGGGGTGATACCGTGTTGGTTATTGAGACATTTCACATAAAGCCACAAACGTCATAGTGGTGCTAAAGGGGGTCACCAAAGACATTAGGGATTATCATCTGGGAACCATGAATGTCTGCACAAAACTAGCATGGCGATCCATCCAATAGTTGGTGAGATATTTCAGTCTGGTGTTGGATGGACGTTGCCCTCCGTAGAGCCGCGCTGCTAGCATGGCAAAAAAAAGCTGCATTTAAGATGGGGCCTCATCAGCTCTCCATCCTGTCCAACATGTGCCATTGGTTTACACCGAGCCTGCAGTGTTCTCATGCTGTGGTTCCAGCTAAAGACATGTAAAGCATATTGTCCTCACATGACTGCCATCATTACAGAGCGAACTTCCTCACTGAACTTCAGCACCACTTTAACGGCTCTCTTGATCTTTCTGACTGTCCCCGTCTCACTCTTTGTCTCCATCTTTACTGCGTTTCACTGCCTCTCAACACTTTGTCTCCTGCTCTCTCCGTCTGTGGTGTTTTGGATTAAGGACTGTCTGGTTGGATGATGTGGTATTTAAATGGCACTGCATGTTTGAACTGTATGGCACGCATTTGTGCAAGGGCATAAAAAAATGGAGGACAATAGCAGCAATAAAGCACACAAGCCGAGACGGTGACACAACATTTTCACAGACGGGGCGAAGACGGTGACGGCTGTCCGTCATAAATCAACTATTCTGACTACGACAATGACCGGGATGTGACACAGCAGCCGCGACAGTGTCACGAAATTCTTTTCACATTTCCTGGACAGTAACGGGGGGGCACGAGCGGGAACTGCCCCTCGAACAAGAGTCCCCTCTGAGTGAGGAGAAAGGGGGACATTGTAGGCCGGGACCAAAAGGTCACCATGGCTGTTAGGCTCACGCTCTGCCTGGACGCCTGCTGACTCAGCGCTGGTCCAACCAGAGGAGGACGACCGGGACTAACGTGTGCTACTATAAGTCAAATATTAGTCACAGTGCCCATTTAGGTGATGGACATGAAGAGACTTTCTGTTCTCCAGACATGGTCTAGGTGGATTTCTCAATCCCAAGGTGACCTGATGTCATAGTATTTCCTCCCCCCGCTCTCTGCGCTCCTCCAGAATCTGTTAAAGACGCTTACAGTGACAAACTTCCTGCGTCAGAGGACTCCCACTGAGACGCTGACTGGCTTCCACTGAGCTGATGCCCGAGGGCAACGCTTTGTCTTCTGTGGAAAAAAAAATGTTGCCCTTCTTCTTCTGTATAATACTATTTATTAGGTGCTATGATCTTTCATATTTCTGAGGAAACGGTGGTTGTTTCACATGTTATCATGTCTTTACTCAGACAGGAAGTGCCTGAATTGGACCAAAAAGGTGCCAGTACTGTAATTCCGCAGTTGCATGACATGATCATCGCATGTGTCTTGGATATATTTACATTTATACATATATCTTGGTAATATATCCCACTTGAAATGTATTTTTGTTTGTATATAAATGTATATTTGGTTAATAAACACTTCTTATTTAGCTATTTATATAAATCAAATTGTACAGAAATATAATATTACATACACTAATAACTTAAAATGTGATATTTGTTGGCCTACAGATTAAATTGGATAACGAGAAAGAACACCAAAGGACACAGTTACGTGGGTGTTTAGGAGCACACCTCACACCCACGTAATAAGTGGTACCACGTAATAAGTGGTACGCAATAAGAAGTAAGGGTACTCATGTGGACAAAAATCAGAAGTGCCGATGTTACAACAAAATCTGTGATCGCAGAGACCCAGCAACACGAGGTCACCATTTCTGACAGCTGTTGTCAGAAAATGTGACCCCCACTGTACCTATCTTTAGAGTTTTGTGAATATATCTTTAAAGTAAAAATATTAAAATACATTTACGTTTTTTAACAATTTAGTTTTGTGTGTTTTCTGTCACATAATTTGCATTTTCTGACAACAGCAGTCAGAAATGGTGACCTCGTGTTGCTGGCTCTCTGCGGTCACAGATTTCAATGTAACACCTTCACTCACCAGTAGTGAGTACCGAGCGCTGCACAGGAAGTTGTGTCAATTAATCTAGATGCTAGAGGAAAAAAGATATTTACTCCTCGGTTTTTGTTGAAAAACCTTTTTTCTTCCTATAATCAATTTACTTTCCTTGCATTTTGATTTCTGCATTTACCTTTTGTCTCCTTCATTGCTTTTAAAAATGTGATGTTTTATATATTTTTAAAGGAAAAGATGCCTTTAAGATCAATTATTTGCGTGTTTCCTCAAGATGTTTCATCCTCCAACAGGTTTTTTTTTGCATGGGATACATGTTGACTTGTCATAGTATGAAAAGCTCACGTATAAATAATGAAATGAGTAATGGCTGAATTCCATTTAGTTGCTTCAGTGCCCTGGTAGTGTGCATCTCGGCTCACTGTCATACTGGGTGAAAATGTCTGCTGTGAAAACGGCCCGTTGATCCAATTTTGTGCTTCTCCGGTTGGATAATCTATGCCGCATCTTTGTGTATAAATGGGACTGTTGTGTACATATTTGATGAAGATCCTCTAGACTGAAAGGTCATGTTGAATAAATATGAAATAAATCAGCAGTTTGTGGGCGTTTTGAGGTTTCATGTTTTGACTCATGCTTAGTCAATGTCTATTTAGCAATAGTGGCATTTTCCTACAATAGGACCAAAACCTTGACATCATTGTTTATTGTTTGTAAAGAAAGAGTAACCTGTTTTTCTTATTTCCTTAACTTCGATCCCCTTAGAATAAACCACAGGGTTATGTTTCATGTGAAATATTACAGTAAAAGAGGTTAACTTTTCTCTAAATTTCCACTTTGAAGCTGGACTGTGTAACTTTTGTTGAACAGCGGCCATGTTTTAGGGCCGGTCTTAATTCCCAGGCTGAACTAAGAGCCATGTTCCCATGGTAACAGTCTGTGAAACCTGCTGACCGCTGGCACCAATTGGCACAAAAAAACAGGAAAACATATCTCATTGTGTAGCGAGTGATAAGAAGGGAAAGAGTTTTTAGAGACGGTAGCAACCTGTTTTAACCAGGTTTTGGACGTACTAAAATATCTCACATACGGTTTTAGCGTAATAAATAGCATGTTAGTATGGGAATTACGGACGCAACCATACACTGCAACCAGAAATAAACTGGGACACATTTAGAATATTTATGTTTAAAACTGTGTAAATGGTCTAAATATTGTATATTTGTGACATCACAAAATTACAGAAATCCCGACGACAGTTTCTGAATACGGCTGTGTGTATTTCTCCATGGATTGAGCGTTTCGATATTTTCACAGTATTTAAACACTGCACTTTAACCTGCTTTATGACAAAAAAAGACATGAAAATATCACTTTTTACAATACTTTTTTCTTTGAAAACTATGCGTCAACAGAGGGCCACCAGATTCTTTCAATCCAACACACAATGTGTGGACATACAGAGATATTTAGCCAGCTGTTTCCTATGATATTTGACCATTATAATACAGTTCTGTCATGTCTGAGTCAAAACTGACAATTCAAAGAGAAAACATCATAATCAAGTGGGTACAAAGAGTTATTTTGTGTGTCACTCTCTCCATGGACTAATAGATAAAATGACACAAAAAGACACTTTGCTTTCCTGTAACTGTCAGTGAGTCAACAGGCTGCTATGATGAAAGCTGTGAAGCAGCAACCTGAGGCATGGAAACTAACACAGTGACTCAGTGATTCAGTGATCCAGTGAAAGTGAATGGCTCGGACTCCCCTACGGTAGTAACCTGTTGTAAATATACAGCAGTGAGGACATGTCCTTGTAGCCGTTGAATTCTTCCAGAAGCCAAAACATTTGTCTGCTGGACTGAAGAGAGACGAGCAGCTTGATGCGGTTGCTCTCGGTCAGCCACGCTTTTGAGTCTTAATTTCCTCAGAAGTCATGGCAAATCACTAGAGGGCTGTCCTCGTCCAAACAAATTCGTAGTTGACTAACACCGATGTGATTTTGTCGACAAATCGATTAGTCGATTTAATCAAGTTTCTCCACAAAGAATCACACAAAAGCACCACTTTAAAATATTGTGTTTACCAGAGATGTGCTCACAAGTTTCTTGGAAATAATTCATTCATGGTTTTGATTTGGAAACAGGCACATCTGGCTGTAGATGTTTTTAATGTTGATGAATGTTTTCTTTGATACTTTATGATTTTGAAATTTGCTCTTTGTCTTCATTTTCAATTGTTATGTTTGTTTTATGTCTGCAACTGCGTAAACAAATATACTGTTTTAGTCATTGTAAACATCAAAAGCCCTGATTAGACTATTATAGTGATATCATATGGGTTATAAGTACTATTTTAGAAGGATATTAGTCAATGCAGACAGAAAACTGCAACCCTTGATATGGATATTATAGGAATATAATAGTGATATCAATGTAGGATAAAGAAAATATACTGTTTTAGTCAATGCAAACATTACAAACCATAAAAAGACTATTATAGTGATATTATATGGGATACAAGTACTATTTTAGAAGGACACAAACAGAAAACTACAACCCTTGATATGGATATTCTAGGAATATAATAGTGATATCAATGTGGGATAAAGAAAATATACTGTTTTAGTTAACTCAAATGTTTATTTTATGTCTGCAACTGTGTAACTGTGCTGTTTCCTATCTTGGCCAGGACACTCTTGGAAAAGATATTTTTAATCTCAATGAGTTTTTTGTTTACTCCTGGTTAAATAAAGGTTAAATAAAAAATAAAAAAAAATCAGCATTAAAAAAAAGCATTCATTCGTCTAAAGAAATCTTGGTCGACTAAGACCAAAACGATCAATTAGTCGACTAAGAGGAAGCAGCCCTAAGAGAAAGTGAATGGACTCAGACTCCCTGCCCATCACTGAAGAGAGGGAGAGGTTGAGAAGGAGAAAAAAAGAGCAGTGAAAGGACG
>CAKAOI010049947.1:142238-181515 GCA_916701655.1 Sebastiscus albofasciatus
GTTGAATTCTTCCAGAAGCCAAAACATTTGTCTGCTGGACTGAAGAGAGACGAGCAGCTTGATGCGGTTGCTCTCGGTCAGCCACGCTTTTGAGTCTTAATTTCCTCAGAAGTCATGGCAAATCACTAGAGGGCTGTCCTCGTCCAAACAAATTCGTAGTTGACTAACACCGATGTGATTTTGTCGACAAATCGATTAGTCGATTTAATCAAGTTTCTCCACAAAGAATCACACAAAAGCACCACTTTAAAATATTGTGTTTACCAGAGATGTGCTCACAAGTTTCTTGGAAATAATTCATTCATGGTTTTGATTTGGAAACAGGCACATCTGGCTGTAGATGTTTTTAATGTTGATGAATGTTTTCTTTGATACTTTATGATTTTGAAATTTGCTCTTTGTCTTCATTTTCAATTGTTATGTTTGTTTTATGTCTGCAACTGCGTAAACAAATATACTGTTTTAGTCATTGTAAACATCAAAAGCCCTGATTAGACTATTATAGTGATATCATATGGGTTATAAGTACTATTTTAGAAGGATATTAGTCAATGCAGACAGAAAACTACAACCCTTGATATGGATATTATAGGAATATAATAGTGATATCAATGTGGGATAAAGAAAATATACTGTTTTAGTTAACTCAAATGTTTGTTTTATGTCTGCAACTGCGTAACTGTGGTGCTGTCTATCTTGGCCAGGACACTCTTGGAAAAGATATTTTTAATCTCAATGAGTTTTTTGTTTACTCCTGGTTAAATAAAGGTTAAATAAAAAATAAAAAAAAATCAGCATTAAAAAAAAGCATTCATTCGTCTAAAGAAATCTTGGTCGACTAAGACCAAAACGATCAATTAGTCGACTAAGAGGAAGCAGCCCTAAGAGAAAGTGAATGGACTCAGACTCCCCTGCCCATCGCTGAAGAGAGGGAGAGGTTGAGAAAGAGAAAAAAAGAGCAGTGAAAGGACGGAAAGAGGGGGAAATGACTGAGGACTGTGTGGGAAGAGAAAGAGAGAGAGAGAGAGAGAGAGAGAGGAGGGGCTTATAAAGTATGAACTTGTGTATGATTTGAGCTGCAGGAAGCATTAAGAAGAGGAAAGAGTGCAACCAGGACGAGCTATACTCACTCTTTGAGCCTTTTCCTGAGGACGTGTTGCTTCATGGCTTCTCACAGGGCCACTTTTTCCAGCTGGTCACACTTTTTCTAGCTGCTCTCATTCTCTCCTTCTCTCCTTCTCTCCTCTCAGTTGTCTTCTTGTAGCTTTTTGTTTTTCCTCTCTCCACTCTGTGCGTAATTTCTACCCAGGATCGAGAGGAAAAAAGGCGACATCACAACAACACGAGGACTCCAGAGGAATCAAGACAGATATATATATATTTATATATAAAAAAGGAGCTGTGAGGTGGAAAATGAAAGCCTTGTTGGATATCTGCTGTCTTTTCCTCCTCCTGCTGCTGCACACTCCCGGCGTGCTGTCCTTGTCCACACGTAAGTAGCACACAGATGTCCATCGATGCGCAAAAGTCGTGGCTTTGCATGGGGAAGGGTTCTGGTTCTGGTTCTGGTTCTGGTTTGGGTACAGTACAGTACAGGGCCACTAAAGATCAGTTGTGTCACCTCAGAGATCTCACTGTAAACAGCTCTGTGTGTGTGTGACAGTATGGGCTGCATGCTTTTAAAGATAAAACAGATGCAAAAAGTGGATTTCACAACAGTGCAACACATTATATAAGTGTGTTTTAGTCAATGCAAACATTAAACTACAACCACTTGATGTGGATATTATAGGAATATAATAGTGATATCAATGTGGGATAAAGAAAATATACCGTTTTAGTCAATGCAAACATTACAAGACCTGATTAGACTGTTATAGTGATATCATATGGGATATAAGTACTATTTTAGAAGGATATTAGTCAATGGAAACAGAAAACTACAACCCTTGATATGGATATTATATTCCTATAATAGTGATATCAATGTGGGATAAAGAAAATATACTGTTTAGTCAATGTAAACATTACAAGCACTGATAAGACTATTATAGTGATATTATATAGGATATAATTCCTATTTTAGAAGGATATAAGTCAGTGAGAACACTGCATAAAAACTGCAAGCCCTGATAATAACATTATAGGAATCTCATAGTAGGTTATTATTATATTATTATATATGTTATAGTAGGTACATTTCATCACGATACGATATTTTGGACAACGATACGATATTTGTCTGCTACGATACAATTTCCATTCGATTAAATCATATGTCCATTTAACACAGTCAGTTACATTTATATATCAACTCACAAAAAGCAACTAAAATATGATTTGACAATTTTATTACTGGCTTTATTACTATGACATTGAAATGAGAGAAAACACGTTTAAATAAAGAGAATAAATAGAAAGTGGGAATTTCAAAATAAAGGCATAAAGATGATGTTTTCACTTTACATCGATGATATTGGATCTAGTGTTGTCAAAAATGCCGAAGTATCGCTACATACGGAATATTTGGAATGTTTTCAATACTTATTTTCTGCCGTATCGATACACGGGTACCAGCTATGAGTGAGTTGACACATAAACTATGGTATTTATCTTTTAATAACAATCTAAAATGTAAGGCCCTCAATGTTGTGTCAATTTTTCCCAGTGGTATTGAAAATGGTATTAAATATCAATATTTTTCAAGGTAATGAATCGAAGTTAGAAATTCCAGTATCGTGACAACACTAAACTAGAGATGTTCCGATACAATTTTTTCCTTCCCGATATCGATTTCGACACCTGAGTTTGCGGTATATATCGGCCGATATCTTCAGCTGTTGGCTACTGACCATGTATGGATAGTGGACAGTAGTTGCCAGTGGCAGCGATGATACATCCAGGACGACAGCACAGTGAAGGTTACTGTTTTGGAGCGACGAAGAAGAATTGATTTCCAGTTAGACAAGTTGATTTTTTTCTGGGTTAATAGATTATGGTATCAAATCGGGGCGTAGACTGGCGTAATCGCCGATACCAAATTTTGGGCAGTATCGGATGCATTTCTGATACTATCGGTATCGGAACAACTCTACACTAAATCGTTGAATCAATATATCAATCCAGATGTATGGTTACACCCCTGTAACTTATTGTGATTAAAAGAGAATAAACACTAAAAGGTCACTTCAACTCCACTAAGAGTAAAGATATGGGGCTTCCATAGGAGGGTAAAATATGTAAACCCCAAACAGGAACACATAAAGTGATGTTTCATTGGGTAACACGGTATTTGAAATATGTTTCCAGTGCAAAATAACTCTTGCATAATGACGGCTCACAGGATCCACTCTGGCTGATTTCTGGGACACGTTCAAAAAAAGGACAAATGCCACTTTGTCCACTTGACACCTCCTGTTATTGATGTGCTCCTGCTCAAGTGTATCTGTTGTATCCCAGCAGAGAGAGCTCATCTCCCAGGAGGCTGAATTTCAACAAGTCCAGGCCATAATTCGTTTAACACATGGAGGGAGAGCAAGGGGTGGTGGGGGGGGGGAGGGGGTTACTGACCGCAACAAAACAGTGACATCATTTGCTCGGGGTTTGGAGAATGTTAACCGGCAGCTTAATGCACAGTAACGTAAATAAATCAAAGTTATGTCCGCTTCCCCCGTTAAGTGGCTGGATTAGTTTTTATGGTGAGCTCACTGGCAGAGAGCAGCTCCCTCGGAGAGGATCTCCTGTTATTCATCCTGTTTGAAAGGTGCTAATAAAAGAAAGTATAGTTTCAGGGGCTTACCGAAGACAATGGGACCTGATTATAAGCTGCCCTGCTGTTTATTACAGGGCCTAATTGGTCATTACTGTTTTATTCACTGTAATAATGGAGGGCGCTTCCCTTTCACTCGGTGTGCTGTGGTTTACAGATGCCACTGATATAAAACAGTTTAAATGTGGAATTTTCTTACCAACGTATAATTAGTTTTTAGTGCAGCTCATAATCCCATAAAGGTTTGAGTTTAAATGTTCTGTTAGCACATAAAGAGGTTGGATATGATCATTTAATACCAAATAGTTGATTCTGAAACACACAAAATCCTGAAAAATCTGCTTTTTTAAACCTGAAATTAACTTCTCATATCCTCCGGTACACGTCCCATTTCTCCTGTTTGTTCTTGGCTGAATTTGATTTGATGTTAGACAAGATAATCTCTCCTCTCTCCCGATATGAGCATCAGTTAAATACATAAGATGTTAGCTATGTATGAGGGCTGTCAATCGATTAAAATATTTAATTCTGATTAATCGCATGATTGTCTTTAGTTAATCGTGATCAATCGGAAATGAATCGCACATTTTCTGTTCAAAATGTACCTTAAAGGGAGATTTGTCATGTATTTAATACTCTTATCAACATGGGAGTGGACAAATATGCTGCTTTATACAAATGTATGTATATATTTATTATTGGAAATCAATTAACAACACAAAGCAATGACAAACATTGTCCAGAAACCCTCACAGGTAAAAAAATATGCTCAAATCATAACATGGCAAACTGCAGCCCAACAGGCAACAACAGCTGTCAGTGTGTCAGTGTGCTGACTTGACTATGACTCGCCCTAAACTGCATGTGATTATCATAAAGTGGGCATGTCTGTAAAGGGGAGACTCGTGGGTACCCATAGAACGCCTTTTCATTCACATATCTTGAGGTCAGAGGTCAAGGGACCCCTTTGAAAATGGCCATGCCAGTTTTTCCTCACCAAAATTTAGGTTAACTTTGCAGCGTTATTTAACCTTCTTTGCGACAAGATAGTATGACATGGTTGGTACCGATGGATTCCTTAGTTTTGCTAGTTTCATATGATGCCAGTATCTTCACTAGCTTTAAAACTGAGTCCACTACAACCTCTATTGAAAGATCGATCGCTTTAATGCATTATCGTGTTAACTTTGACAGCCCTGCTATACACTGTATATACTGTATATAAAAAAATAAAATCTGCCGCCGTCTCCTCCGTCTCCATTCAGATGGTGTTGCACGGCTCATTGTCACTAAATGTTGCGTGACTTCTTCCACTTGGCTCGTCCACACTGGCCCCTCAAAATGTTCCACATGTACGTCTATTGTACAGCACACAGAGGAGAGCTTTCTTTGAACTGTTGCATGGAAGAGTGGAGAGTAAATAGTTCTTTAGAAAGAGGAGGGATGTCATAAAGAAACATGTTTTCAGTCCACCAAAGACGTAAAATCAGCCATAAATGTCAGTGGAGACCCCTCTATGCCCAATATCTCCATCCTCCTCTCTCGCAGGGTTAAACTCATCCCCTGCCCTGATCAGAGCTGTGCTCCAAGCACCCTCAGCCTCTCCAAACAAATAATATTTTACAAGCCATTTCCTCCAGTGAGCGTGTCGAGTAGAGACAATAAACAGCAGTAATTGTGTCTATCACTGTAACGTTTGAACTGCGGAGGGAAGGGGTGTTCACACCCCGCTTCGGGGCACCGTCCCGTCCTCAGCGCCAGGAATACATAAACACTGATTGTTATTCAGCCGGATCAGCATATTATTGGCTAATCACGGTCTCCCTTTAAGTCCGCCGTATCCGGTGACAAAGACAGCCACCCTCTGTGCGAGTGTTTGTTTGTGTTCATGTGTGTGCATAAATGTGTGGAGGTGTTGTGTCAAAGCTGGAGCCGGGGTCGTGATATTGATATTAGTGTGGAGTTACAGTTGAGTTAAAGGGCAACTTGTTTTTTTTTTTTCAACCTGGACCCTATTCTCCCATGTTTTTGTGTCTAATGTGGACAACAATGTTTGAACTTCGTCCAATATTGAGGGAGAATGCTGTAACCGGCAGCTGCAAAACTACCTCACTGCGAGGGCAAGTGAGCAGCGTCAATGTAGTCTTGTTGTGAAAACTAAATATCCGTATATTTGAAAAAGGCTCGAAAATATTCAGGTGGCCATTGAATTCAGCCATGACATTGAAAATCTTTTAGATAACACTACGCTACACTTTCTGTACTCCAACACAACAAACTCTGCCTGGCTGGCACTCGCGTTTCCACCATGGATGTATTCCACTATTCTACCGTTGTCTTCCAGCAACTCGCCACCTCGCCAGATTTCAGAATGAGAGTTCTCCTTGAGCAAGACTCTTTCCATAATGTCAGAGACTTATAATAACAATCAGAGCCTGTCATGGCAAAAACAAGCAATTTTAGTGGATTTAGATAACGGTGCCAGCTTGCCCCAATAGCACCATATTACAGGCCGCAAGCAGCTGCCGTCTACAGCTCTCTCCCTCAATACTGGACCAATTTAGAAAATGGTTGCGTTAGTAGTTAGACACAAAAACATGGGAACATAAGGACCAGGTTTAACTTCTTCAAAGGCGACTCCCACATAAAAGACCACACAAAGTCTGTCAGCGTAAGGTGGCTGGCAGTTGAATGGATGTGGCCCCCGGGCGCAGATTTGTTGTGGTCTGACAAAGTGTTGACTCTCACTGTTCAGTCATTTTTGCATAGAAATCGTCTGACTTAAGTTGTTTTCACAGAACCTTCTACTTAGGTGGGCAACATTTTTTAAAAATCCTCTAATCAGAAGAAATAAACTCTCTAAATCTCTTTCTAAATCTTCTCTTGTGAGCTGAGACCTGAGGACAAACTATACAACATCAAAACAACAGGATTCGGTCACTCAAAGCCTGCGTCACACACAGACACAGTAATTAAAACACTCACAAATATTATTTAAAAATATCTTTTAAGTGCTATAGAGTGTTAAAGTCCTTCAGAGAAATGAGTTTCTCTAACTATAATTTATTTTGCAGTTTGCCACTTGTTTAGTCGTCAATTAACATTCAGCTGTAACAAATGATAAATAGCAAAAGTATTTATTTATTTGGCAATGTTCCTTTAGAGATTACCAACATGTTTTACAGGATTTAAAAACCCAAGACCACACAGACAAATAAGCAAACATCAGTACCCAAGTACTGTAAGCCAAGTGAGAGAAACAAACGTAGGCAAGAGTGATGAAAAACAGCAGAAATTATCAAACAATTAAAACAAACACACAAAAGTAAGAAACTGAAAACAGCGTTTTAACAGCTGCTCTTTAAAAAAAAACAAAACTTCTACATGTTTTATCCCCCAAATAGTGCTTGCTTTACATTATTGACAGCCATTTGTCCCAAGTTTTTCAACCTATTCCCACTTTTTAGCATGAAAATCAACCTGCAGAAACATTTCACTTGCTTCAGATAGGTAATTCATCCCAGTGATTATTTCCTTACCTTTATTTTTTTTGCCATAGTTTTGTCACAGTGTCGTCAAGTCAGGGACTGTTTTTTGTTCCACCATCTGAGAGTCAGCTGCCACCAGTCACCTTTTAACTGTAATGCAACAAATCACAAAATTCACATTATTATCACATTGCTGTCATCATCAGGGTTGTTATAAGATTTTAGAAAGGTCCATCAGAGCCACAGAAAACGTTATACAGTTGCTTTCACATGCTGAGTAGAAGTGGCGAGTAAACTGACCTTAATGTGTCCGTCTCCTCCAGATGTAGCAGTAATCTACCCCCAGGACCCCGTCCTCCGCATGGGGTCCAACCTGACCGCCAGCTGCTGGGTCCACCCCGACCTCGGCGTCCACGCCAGCTCTCTGTTCTGGACGCTCAACGGTCAGCAGCTGCCCGGCTCGCTGTACAAAGTGCTGAGCCCTACCAACCTCAGCGTGACGCTGGCCGGACTCAACGCCTCCCGGCAGACGTCCGGCGACAACCTGGTCTGTCACAACCACAAGGGACACATCCTGGCCGGCTCCTGCCTCTACGTCGGCAGTAAGTTGAACTTTGTCAGTTGTTATAGGTCCATATTTTTTTATTTTGTCATTATATTAGTTTATTTATTTGGCCAACATTTCTCTGAGGAATATGTCTCTGCTTCACGGTCAGTTAATGAAAAATGGTAAATAAAGGGTAAAACAGTGACAGGAGTGAGAAGGAAATGGGAATAAATGGAAACAATAAGGAAGTAGTGGGCAGATTTTAACGTGTCTCTGTGGCTGTATTTTATGTTTAGTATTCCTGAGAGGCCTCAGTGACCTGTGTGGTCCATTATTCGCACAATCACTCACAGAGCACATGGTCATAGGACATTTTACACACACACGCAAACACATGTGTTTGTATTTCTACGAAGACCAGCATTTACATAATGCATTGCCTAGCTCCTAAATGATTTTATTTTTTACAGTGAACGTTATTGGGCGATCTTATCAATGTAGTCCCTTATAACAGTGGTTCCCAACCTATTCTCCTTGAAGCCCCCCTACTTGTATCTAAGAAAAATATTTAAATAAACATATTTACTGACATCATCACCCTAAAAAAAATTACAAATCCTCAAACAAAATTTGAATAATGTGATTCATTGTATTAAATTAGTCTTTTTTTTTTAAAAAAAAAAATAAACCAGCTGTGTTTAATAAATATAACTCGTCCGTGCAGTTCTTCCTTTGTGTGCGGCGAGCGGGAGAGCAAACAGTTTTTGGACCGCAGTGAAAATGTTGTTTTTAGAAAGGCTAAACACCAACAAATATGGATTGAAGCAGAATATTTTGTTAGATAAACACATGTTGTGATTTTTGGAAATGATTACATCTATCTTTTTTCCAATAATTATTTACTTTTGGACTTTTTAACTCTTTTTTAACTCTGGAGTTATTGAAAATGTGATCACACAAGTTGGAAACAATCGTACGCAGCCACGGCTGGACTCTTCTACAAATAGTATAATGCTAATAAGATTAGTGTAGCCTGATCTTTAGCTGCAACTGTGCACAAATACAGGGTTTAAACAGAATGTGGCCTACTAAGTAGCAACAAATAGATATTTTTAATTAGTTTTTATAAATCATCCAATAAGTGTGCTATGATGATTTTAGTTATACATGTGCAAATCTAATTTTGACAACCTCAGAGCAGACTAATCCTGACCCTGTGATCTTTGATGCCCCCAAGTTGGGAACCACTGCCTTATTATAACCTTAAAATAACCTTATTTTCTCCAGGGTCAATCTTTATCTTCAAGAAATGGTTTGACATTTTGGGAAATACTCTTATTCGCTATCTTGCGTAGAGTTAGGTGCTTATTATCACCGATGGAAATGATGGCTGAAGCTACGCAAGTTGTAATAAACTGGACGCATCCTTAAACTCTCAAGCATCCCTTTGAAGAAGTAAGGAGTAGCCTCACTCTAAAAATGGTCCTCTCAAAGATAGAAGTACATGAACACACACACACACACACACACACGCATACACACACACACACCTTTATCTTTGTTACTCCTTTTCTTACAGTTCCCATAGACAGAAAAACACCTGGCATTTCTAAGACTGCGAAAGGTGATGAGATGAAAAATGACAAAAACTTAAACCATGAAGAAACACGTGCTTGCCTTTTGTCAGACACACACACACACACACACACACACACACACACACACACACACACACACAGAGGAGATGCAGTCGGGATCCTAATCTCTGTGCGACGCTGGTGTTGAGCACCCGGTGTCCTGAGAGACGAGGAATGTTGGCAGGGATCCCGAGTCTGACCAAATCAGACAGCGCACACACACACACACACACACACACAGACCGACACACACACCGACACACACACCACCACCAATTAAGAGAAACACACACCAATTTCTGAGGAACATCACCAGTGGGTGAATTACACTCAGAGGTAACTTGCTACTCTCCTCTCTCCTCACCCATGTCTCTCACTCTTCTTTCTCCCCCCGTCTTCCCACCTGTCCCTCTTTCTGTCCCAGTGCCTCCAGAGAAGCCGGTCAATCTGACCTGCTGGTCCAGGAACACCAAAGACCTGACATGCAGCTGGGCCCCGGGAGGAAGAGGAGAGACCAACATCAGCACACAGTACACGCTCAAGTACAAACTCAGGTAAAAACGCACAGACACTACAGCTACACTACATCGTGACAAGTCACTCAGTTCACATACACACCGCTTTAATCAGTTCAATTAGTACAAGACACCCTCTCTATTAGTAAAGTGACTATGCCATGTAAATGAAGGGAGTGAAAACCAAGCAAAACCAGCCTCAAGTTCAAACGGGCTAAACATCCAACTTGGTTAGTAGTCCAGTAATAATGTGACTTGACCTCACAGAAATTGCAGGAAAACCTATTTTACTTGTATCGTACCCCTAAAGGTACCCTATTTGACATATAAAAAGTTTTAGTGGATAATCTGAAGGGAAAATCCGGTTGTGTCTAGAAGGTAACATACAAATTGCAAAACTCTCGCTAGACAGTTTTTAGGTTAGGCATTGATCTTGAATGGTTAAGGTTAAGATAGATCATTGGGCAGTGAGAGTTTTTGCATGTTCTTGCAAGTTTTCTCAGTTTGCGGGTTACCTTCTACACAGGACCGGAAAATCTTGAGAACTGGGAAATTCAAAACAGCCAACATCTGCCCTATTGACAATAATAATGTCATGTTTGAAAGGGGTTAAAATCTGAGATGGGCCATATTTCTGTTACTTGTTTTTGAAATACAATTATGTTTTGAGTATTTTGTAATTGGTATTTGACAAGGCTGAAAAAATAAGATACTTTAGAGTGGAGTATTTTCAAAATACTCTAAATATTTTCTCCATGATTCATTGCACATAAAAAATAAGTTAATGTAAATATACCTTAAAATGAAGAACAATACACTAAGACACGCTCACACACAGTGATTTTGTAAGGCCACTCACTATTTCCGTTATCAAGTTCATCTTCTAGATCTGGGTAGAATAGGACCAGTACAGAATAGGACCAGATCTAGGTAGAATAAAACCAGATTTAGGTAGAATAAGACCAGATTTAGGTAGAATAAGACCAGATTTGGGTAGAATAAGACCAGATTTAGGTAGAATAAGACCAGATTTGGGTAGAATAAGACCAGATTTAGGTAGAATAAGACCAGATTTGGGTAGAATAAAACCACATTTCGTAGAATAAGACCATATTTGCGTAAATCAGACCAGATCAGAATAGGCTCAGATCTGGGTGGAATGAGACCAGACAAATGATTCACAAAGAAAAATACAGCATTGTCAAATCACAACAATGTTGGCTTGTACGGTCAATGAAATCAGGCTAAAAAGTCGTAATTGGTCGGATCATATTCAGGCGAAACTTTCCGTCGATACCATCCCTCAAGACTATTTGTTTTCTCATTCAGAACATTTTGAGGACACAAAATCCGATGAGTTTGTTTTTGTTGCAATTTGAATGATGTTGAGCCTATTGCCAATGTTCCCAGTCAAAATCAACATAGTTCAGGAGATGTTTTTATGATGCTGACGTGCATCAAAAAACAAGCTGGAAACAGACAAAACACCTTATCTGTTTGGCAGATCTCATTTTAAGAGAAATAACAGCGGTGGCTGCCAGAGGGTGGAAACCCTTCGTTCGTAGAAAAGTCACATCTCATGAGAATTAGGAAAACAGGTTTTCATCTGGGAACGATACATTTCCGAAAATGAGTTTCAGATGGGTTGTAAGCTCTAGTCACATTTTTAAATAATTAAATCAGCAATTTAAAAGCAGAAAAAGGGGAAATGGTTTGACATGGAGTGCCCACATTCGTGCCAACTGCAGGGAGATCTCTTACTGCAGCCAGATTAGTGTAAATAAGGACCTTATAAAACCACTTGTGACTGATAAACTGGCTACACATTATACAATAAATTCTATATCGCATGCATTATTCGTGGCTATAAACGCTGTCAAGACTTATTTGAGGGTTTTCTGTTTTCCTCCCAGGTGGTACGGCAAAGAGAAGGAGTGTGAGGATTACACTCATACGCAGCCTTACTACTGCAGCATCACGCGGGACCTGCACCTCTTCACGCCCTACGAGATCTGGGTGGAGGCCTCCAACCAGCTGGGCCGGGCCACCTCCGACGTCATCACCCTCGACATCCTAGACGTGGGTGAGTGTGAACTTTGACTCTCTTTCTTCAACTGTTTTTCAGAGCTTTAGATCTCAGTGTCAATGAGCCCTCAGGCTAGAATACAGGACAGTGGATACCAGGCTTTTAGACCTGCGACGCCTCATCACAGGTTGTACACGTCTACGACTTGTGAGCAGTTCAATCAGTGATGGATTTGGTGATTTTCCCCTCTCCCTGTTGTCATAGACGTCTATGGTTCCACACAATATAATACAAAGTTCAAAATCGCACAATATATACCATATAAACTCATTGAGATTAAAAATCTGTTTTTCAAGAGTGTACTGGCCAAGGTAGGCAGCAGCACAGTTATATGGTTGCAGAGATAAAACGAAACATAACAATTTAAAACGAAGACAAAGAGCAAATTACAGAATCATAAAGTATCGAAAAAAACATTCATCAGCATTCAAGACATCTTCAGCCAGATGTGCTTGTTTCCAAATCCCTTAGAAGCACTTTAAAGACATTGAAAATGCTTGAAACATTTTTAGATGCATGATAAGAAAGTTGCTCTTCGAAAGTTGCTCTTCGCTCACCGCGAGGTCTGGCGCAGAGCCTTGCAGAGGCAAAACACAGCGCATGTATGATATGCCATCAAAAAAAGGCGCACGGAACGCCATTTATTGTTTCTAGGCAACGACAACAGTTGCAGGTGTCATCCCACTGATTGCGCTTTGAAAGGTCAGCGGCAACCGAGGTCAAAGTTGTAATAATCTGAACTTCTGAAGTGAACTGAAGCGCTCGGAGGTGATTTTGAGCGGTGCGTCACGCCGAGCTTCCGCCTAGTCGGGAGGCACCGCACTCCCCAGAAGACAACAATGGCAAAGCCAGTGCAGAGTGATTTCACCGCTGATCATGTGTGGGCGGCGTTACGTTAGTGAGTTATGTATTCCTGACAGAAGAAGCTCTTTAACTCTTTGAACACGTTTGAAGAATTGATTTGTTTATCTTAGTATCAGTTGATTGAAAGGAATAGTTAGACATTTTGCTTTTGAGCTGGATGAGAGCATTGATACCGCTCTCATGTCTCAGAACAGGGAGGCGATTAGATTAGCTTAGCATTGAGACTGTAAGCGGGGGTAAAGATCTAGATGAAACATAAAAAAATATGCCCTCCAGCACCTCTGAAGCGGATTAATTAACACGTTGTGTCTTGCTTCTTTAATCAGGTGGAACATTTTGCTGTAATGACAACAATTTGTGGTTGTAAAGGGGGTTATGTGCCAGACATTTTCTTGGCTAGAAGCATTGACTTCATGTTTGCATAGCAACACCTACAGTGTGGAGCTAATAGGGATCCCAAAGTTTCTAAAGATGTGTGGAATAAAATTATGTAATAACCTTAAAGGTGCTCTATATGATATTCAGGGCATTAATATATCAGCAGACAACTATTGTCTATGTAAAGATATAGAGGAGTAATGTCTACCTGAGCAGAGGATGAAGTCACTCTCTCAGCAGCATTTTAAAAAATTGTTTGCGTGTCGTTTTGCGGACAGACCTGATAAAGCATGAATTCAGACCTATTACAAATCTGCATCATTATGTAGTTATTTCGGCATCCTTTTGATCCCTGAAAAAAAAGTCTGAAAAAAGTCTGAAAAAAAAGATCTTATTGCAATTAAATTACAGCACAATGTGTTTATTTTGAATTCAGCTCGCCACCGGGTGATGTTATGAACCCAGACACGACGGCGTTTGTTTTTTCTGACGTATCTCGAACTTCCACAACAAGTACAAAGCAGCAACGTTTTTTTTTTCGTCCATGGTTAACAGCAGAAATGGCAGAAAGAAAAAGTTGTTGGTATCTATGGAGCCCCTTCTCGTCTACGGCGCGTCTAGCTTGAACGAACACAAATGATACAAATGGCCCAACTCGCGGGAGTAAAGTGAGGCAAAAATATGCTTCTCTCTTGGTGTGAACGCAACAGTGAGAGCCATGCGGAGGCAATAGAAATGCTTCCAATCTTGCATTTAGCACCTTTAAAGCTACTTAAAAGGGCAACGAGTGGGACAACTGCAAGTTAAGCGGTTCATTCCTGCCCCTATCTATCATCTCATGACCCCTCAGATTTATCTTGTGACCCACAGGTTGACTTCCGCTTTAGCTTTAAATTGGCTTTTATTCCCACAGACAGGACATTGGCTTGAGTTCTGTGGCTTTTTGGAGAAAGTACTCATCCAGCTTTACACTGATATGAACTGAGCGGTGTTTCCTTTTAAAGCTTTGTTATGTGGTCCGTTGCCTAGCTTAGTGCGGTTTAAGCAAGTGGACCACAAGATCAAAATTCTTCTTTCTCTCATTATCCTCTAAAACACACACACACTGATACACACATGCACGCACACACCTGGATGACGAATGGAAACGCCCTCGCTTTTGATGAGCTCATTTTCTCTTTACTCATGCTCACTGGACACACATACAGAAAACACGCACAGAAAACACTCACTAACCCCCTTTTATGTAGTGTTGGAATGTGCCAGACTGATCCTCGAACCTAATCCCGTCTCCGAGCCGGCCGCAGACCCCCCGAGGCCTGACGAGTTTCAGGGCTTTGAGGCTTTAAGACTTGGACCTGAAATAATACAACGTGATTAGCTCGAAGCTCTTCACCTGGTTCAACACGCTGCTAACGGTGTCGGGGAAATGTACCGAGAGGAAGGCCATATAGAGTTTCAGGGGTGAACACGTCACCGGCACGGAAACAAGTGTCCGTCAAACTGTAATCCCTTTTCCGTTCCCTAATGTATGCACGCACACACACACCTGTTTACACACCCCGAGGGCAGGGCAGGGCCTAGTAACAGTATAGAAACAGAGAGGCAGGCAGAGTGTAGGCGGATTCTGGACTTGTGTGAGCGTGGGGGTTTTTGTTTCACTCAGGTTGCCCCGGCCATTCTTTTCATGCAGTTTCCACAACAGTAGCGGGTCATAAAACACAGCAACCACACCTACGTGGTGCTGCTGTGAGTCACTCGCGGCTACGGTCATGTCCAATCAGTTATGAAGGCGAGGCGGAAACACCTACAGTTTTCTCTGCATTCCTCAGTCACGGGGAGCCCTCAGAACCGAGAGACGAGAGGCAACTTGTATCGCCGTCTGACTCTGAGACGAGGATATGTTAGGGGATGACATAATATATATGTTAACAGTGATTCATCTGTAATTTGACATGTCTCACTGACTTTTATTGCCAAATGCACATAATGTATAATGGAACAACACATTTCCTCAGCAGACAAAAATAACTATTAAAAGTACCATTTAAACCATTTTCTCTTCTAATTATACGACAGAAGGTTGCAATTATTTTAATTATATCGTTATCCAAAGATATCTTGGATTTTTGTGATTACAGTACAAAACAAACAAGAATGACGTCATAGAATATCTTATATCTCAAAATAAATATCTGAATGCCATTTATTATCAGGCTCTGCAAATTAAAGGTAGTCAAATAGGACATTTTGAAATGCCATGTATGTTATGAGACCTCATACTTTATGTGAAATAATATTAGTACATTGGATCTTTATTACAGAGAGCACTGTCATTTACTGTCTCATCTTTTAATGATGTTCAATTCCAGCATCTTTATGATTGTAAACAAAAATACAGATTAACTGGCATCATAATTTTTTAAACGATGCCCAGCCCTGACGACAAAGCACTAAAGCGCGGCCGGCCCGAATATGTCAACAAAGCACAGAGAGGCTCAGATTACATCACACACACAGAGAGAGTGAGAGAGACTTCATTCTCTGCTCAGGTAGACAATACTCGTCTATATCTTTACATAGACAATAGTTGTTTGATGCTATATTAATGCTCTGAATATCAAATAGAACACCTTTAAATACTATTTCTTTTTATTTAAAAAAAAGTGCAGAAGATTTTTAAGTAGTTTCTCCAGACCTGAGTCTTGTCGGCAGTCATGGTCTCATCTCTCTTCGTCCAAACATCCACCAATCAGAGGGTAGGGCTGTAGCCTCTTTGTAGCCTGAGAGGCAAAACATGGAGCAAAGAAAGTCCATAAAACACTTGTAAAGAAGCTTGTAAAGCTTAATTGCTGTGAGCGCAGGAATAACTGAAACCATATTAGCATTTTTATAAACTCCTCTCTTCTCTCATCTGAAACATGGACAATTCTGTCTTATTGCATTTGTCCCTAAACTTGTCATTGGTTTGGACTATTGATGTCTCCACTGTACCAAGAGGCTTTAAAACTTTAGTTTTCTTAGTTTTACTCTCTACTTTTGTGTTGAAAATAAACATTTTTCTAATATGGATGACTTTTGCGTGCCACTGTTGGGTTTATACTTTTAAAATCACCCATGAGGACGAACTGACACGTCTGAAGTATAACACATAGAGAGTCTCCGGTTCCTCCGAACACTGGGGACCAGAAACAAAGTCCTCTGAAACTCTCGTGTCAACTCCCACTTTTTCCCCTCCGCTGAATCTTTCCCATCTTCGTCTTCTTTCCCCTGGGTTCGTCTTGTTTGTTTATTGGTAAGGGATGACATTATGAAAAGGAACTGCAGTATATATTGAAACGATCTCGAAAGCCCAAAACGAAAAAACGCGAGCAAAGTTAAAATAATGGTCTGTCAGCACATGTTTGTTTGTCGAAAAGATAATCGTTGTCAGATGAAAAAGCCTCTTCCAGCTCACACAAGTCAACTCTTCAGAAACTATAAGGCACTCAGAGACCACAAACCCCCGCCAACGCTGAACAATCCTTCAATGAGCTGTTACACATAAAGACATCACTCCTACCGCTTTAAATTTGAATTGAGTGGATTTCTTGACCCTGCAAACATAACCTCTAAAATGTAGAAAGAAGCCCCTCAAGCTACGAATTCTTGGCTAAAAATGATAATCTGGGCCATCTGGCCACCAGAAGTGTATCATTAAGTTCTTAGGATAGAAATATACTTGTTAATAGTTGTGATAAATTAAAAAAGTACCCCAGTTTGTGCTTCTCATGAAATCGTTTGTGCATTTGAGAGTTTGCACTGTTTATGACATTATAGTCACGCACTGTTTTTCTCAAAACATAAATAGAAATCCAGCAGGTCACACACATAAAACACTCTTTTTACGATGTTTCTGAAATCCTTTAAGCTGCTCTAATGTCTACATGTAATGTGAACGGAGTCGCTTGTCGTGACGAACCAGCAGAGAATTATAAACAGTTCCCCTCAGCTCTACCGAGCTTTAGCATCTTTCAGCTCATTATTTGGGTTTTCCGGCACATAACTTTACTGTTTTGGTTTATTCTCACCGCTGTCATCAACCTCAATTCCAGCAGCAGGGAGCTGTTTTTAGTGAAACATCTCTGTTAAAAATCAGTACACTTCTGCTCAGCACCAAACAACTGACAAAACTAGGAACTAGATTGTGAAAATAGTGAAGCATTTAACAGCTAAAGAGCCACTTATTGTTGGTGGAGACCAAAACTGAGCTAAAAACAGTCAAAATTGGACTTACAATTGTCAGGTGGCCAAAGACAAAACTCCTAATGAATGATAATGTTGCTCTGTGTGTAAATGAGTTTGCTAACATGTTCACTATAACAATTTGAAATGGTCACAATATGTTAATGTTGTGTTTTAACTTGTTTCGCTGCCCCCAAGTGGCCAAAAAAAAAGCAAGTAATGCTGCTTTAAAGATCCCTCTTCTCCTCACTGTATGCAAAAATATACCAGTTTGGTGTAAAGTAGATGCAACAATTAGTTGATTAATCAATTAGTCAATCGACATTTGTTTGTTTTTAACATGTACGATTTTTACTACTATTACCATTTTTTTTTTTACAAGGAACTTCATGATAAATAAAGGTTAAATAAATAAATAAATAAAAATCAGCAAACTATTTTGATAATCAAATAATAATTTTAGCCATTTTTTTTCAATCAAAAAAGCCAAACATTCGCTGGCTTCAGCTTTTCAAATGTGCGGATTTGATTTTAATCTTTGTGATAGTAAACTGAATGTCTTTTGGTTTTAGACTGTTGGTCAGAAGAAACAAGACATTTCAAGACATCACCTTTGGCTGTTGCAAATTAAATTTTTCACTATGTTTATACATTTTATAGACTAAACAATCAATTAATTAATTGGAAAAATAATCAGCAGGTTAATTGCGAACGAAAATAATCTTCAGTTGCCGCCCAAATGTCATTGATCAGTGCTCAATGTCCTCATTCAGCAGGGGTGATTTTCTGGGATGTCAGACGCGATAATAACGCATTAACGCAAATTATAATTTCATTAACGCATCTCTTAAAAATCCAACGGGCAGCCGATCTTTTTGAGGTTATAGTGGGCTCAATTTTAAAGCTAGAGTGAAGATAATGGCAACATATGAAACTAGAAAACCTAAGGAATCATCGGTACCAACCCTGTCATACTAGCCTGTTGTGAACGAGGCTAAATAACGCTCCTAACTTTGCACAACATTTTGGCGAGGAAAGGGGGTCCCTTGACCTCTGACCTCAGGATATGTGAATGAAATTGGCCTCCCCTTTACAGGGCTACAACTAACAATTATTTTCTTGATTAATCAATACATTTTTTATATATTTTCATCATTAATGAGATCTTCTTACTTAATAACCTCCTCCGTCTCCTCTTCCTCCAGTGACCACGGACCCTCCAGCAGGGGTGACGGTCAGTCGCGTCGGGCAGCTGGAGGACCAGCTGAGTGTTCGCTGGGAGGCGCCGCCCGCTCTCAAAGACTTCCTGTTTCAGGCCAAATACCAGATCCGCTATAGACTGGAGGACAGCCAAGACTGGAAGGTATAGGACAAGGACACCCAGTTATAAAGACATAAATCTGTCCTCTTTGTCTCTTACACACAAACAGAAATATATCACCGCAGCTGTTTCTCATCCTAATGCTGTAATCACCCCTAATCTAGTCTGATTGAGGCCTCCTCTGCCAGACGGGTTAACAGCTCAGAAACTTTCATCAGCCATAAATCTACAAGTCGGGTTTTGATCAGGAGAAAAACACAGGCCAGAGCCACTGTGTATACCTCAGTTCAAACATTTAATGAATGAAAAATACAGTGTAAAACCCTTCGGCCGCGCAGATGGCGCTTCCCAGGATCCATTCGAGTCCTCTGGGTACGAGTGAAGATTCTCCAGTAATTAAGGGGGAATTACACAGATGTAATATAAGCAAGTCTTTGCTCGCAAAGTGGAAAAAGAAGAAAAGAAGGGGAGTGGAGGAGAGGCGGCGGAGGGATGAGGCCGCTTCGAAGGAAGAGAGAGGAGACTTAAAGTGGCTTTAAGGGTTCGGTGGTGGAAACAAAACGCCGTTTTCCCTCTGAACCGGCCCTAATCATGAGGTCATGCTCAGGAATGGAGGGATACATCTCAGCTGTTAATGCCTTCAATATGGCCGTAAAGACGCTCAGCGGTAACGTCTGCCGATTTGGCCTCCCCACGTCACATCATTAGCCCTCTGATGCCTGTAATTTCCATGCTCTGTTTTCTGTTGTAGTCGTTCCTAACAAGTGTTTACAGACTGAATGCCGGAGAGAAAGTGGGGACTATTAGATTATTAACTGCAGTGTGTGGGCGTCTCTTTTCTCTCGTCTCTTTATTTCTGCTGTCTTGTATTCATCGAGTGCATGTGCACGCTCCTGTGTGTGTGTTTCTCAGCTCCGTAATAAGTAATAGAGAGCAGATTTTTACCCAGCAGGCACGGTCACATTAAAACATTTTCATAAACATGCTGATCAGGAGTCGCTAAACAATGTGGTGTGCATGCATGCTTAGGTCTGTGCGTGGTTTGTGGTTGTGTTTTCTACATCTTGACTCTGCCCTGTGTTTTAGTTCAAGCACATTGGTATTTAATACTGCGGTCAGACCTCCAACTCTTCTGTTTTTGTGTTTTGTTTTTTTCCTGCAGGTGATGGATGACGTTGGGAATCAGACATCTTGTAGATTGGCTGGATTGAGACCTGGAACAGTGTATTTTGTCCAGGTACGGCAATGCTCTGGCTGTGTGTGTGTGTGTGTGTGTGTGTGTGTGTGTGTGTGTGTGTGTGTACCTCAGATTTGGTCCGTGTTCATAATGTTGTATCCTCTCCAGGTTCGCTGTAACCCCGTGGGCATCTACGGCTCTCGCAAAGCTGGGATCTGGAGCGAGTGGAGCCATCCTACTGCTGCGTCCACACCCCACAGTGGTGAGCACACACTCACACACACTCAAAAGGGCTACTCAGAAGGCATTTTCTTGCTCTTGATCTCAGTTTTTTGAGAGCATTTTAAGAGGCAATTTGTGCCACTAAAACTTGCTTTATATCACGGTGCACCACACGTCCCACAGCTCTCTCCCACTGCTGGAAACTGGGAAGAAGATGGTGTTGTTTTACACTTCTTTACCCTTCTCCCATCCTGTTATGCATTGCGTTGGCAGTTTTATATATGGCAGATGCATCGGTCAAATCAAATCAAATCAAAAATCGTAGCCAAACCAAATCACGTTATTGCCAAACCAAACATTAAAAAGTCAAACCAGACTTTTGGGATTATGTAATGTTTTAGTTGCAACACAAAAGGGGCTTCACAAAGAACTGATAAAAAAGACCAATAAAAGAACACTGAACACAATTTAACTCGTGCTGTTTGCTCCACAGGAGGTTATAAAACTGAGGCTACCTGCTGTTGTTGCCTCTCCAGATTTAACAATGAAACCGCTCAGTAAAATAGTATCATAACAGATAGGAATGATGGCCATGACTATGAAAACTTGAAGGGTTTCCCAGAACTTCTCATGAATTTTGGCAAAAGACTGACTGAAAGAAAGCTCCTCTCGGTTACTGTGTGCATTCACTGCCTGAACTTTTCATGGCTCTCAGTGTATTCAACACTGGAGCACACAATACAGTACACTACACATGTTGAGCAATTTCCTTCTTCTTTCCTTTAAAGGGGACATATCATGAAAAACTCACTTTTTCATCTGGTATCTGGAGTGCCTACCAACCCACAAACTGTGAAATCAGACAACCCAGTCAGTTGTTTGTGGGCTGCTTAAATCAGAAAACATGTGATTCAGATTTGGCTCCCCTTTCCTATGTCACATGCAGACTCATTAGAATTGACCGATCCTAAGTCCTGTTAGTTACTGTTGCTAGGTGGGACAAGCTTTACAAAAAGAGACGTACTTCAACATACTTCAGGGTGGCACAAAGCAGAGATAATACAAACAAAGGAACGAAATCAGACGAAATCCTGCAGGTTCACCAGAAACTCCTTCAGCTCAGAACTCCAGCGGGGCCTCCAGGTGGGACTTAGGAAGGGTCGATATACCGTCCACGGCTTGAGAACTACCTTTACAAAGGTGCACCATATTTTTCGCGCACGGCAATCAGACTGGGCTTTTTCAGGAGAGGGTCTTAAAGAGACAGGCGCTAAAACGGAGCATTTCAGACAGAGGGTGAATACAGTTTTTTGACATTAAAGCATGAAAACATGTTCTAGTGGAAACCCTAAATACAAGTATTAACCTGAAAACGAGCATGATATGTCCCCTTTAATACTATAACTCTGCTCTGCGGTGTTGGAATGTAACTAAGTACATTTAAACCTGCAATAACTGACTGAAATGTTACCACAGCTGCTCTGCGAGATGTTTCATTAAAGAACACCAAAGCCAGTCTAACTCCAGTCTCTCCTCTCGTCCTATTCTTCCCCTTCATGCAGAGCGGTTGATGTCGGGCTCCTGTGACTCAAAGTCCAGCGGGGACTCCAACTCCACCCTTCGCAGGGAGCTGAAGCAGTTCTTCGGCTGGGTGCGGAAACACGCCTACGGCTGCAGCAGCATGTCCATGAAGCTGTACGACCAGTGGAGGGTGCTGATGCAGAAATCCCACAAAACTCGCAACCAGGTAGGTAAGCATCACTAATGCAGGGGACACTCAGACACTAACGGATATGCTCTCAAATTAAGAACTAGATTTGTTTTATGAAAGCTGATTTGTAACAGATTTTGTCTTTGTTTTTATTTAGGTTCTCCAAGGGGATAAATCGTAGCACACGCTGCCTTTACGAGTCAAGAAAAGAACCGAGTGAGTGTGTTTTTGTCTATGTGTGTGTGAGAGAAAGAGAGATTGTATTCGTATATGGGAATTATAAGACATTGTGCTCTGGACATTTTGTGCGAATACCAGCCGTGGCCGTGAGAGGACATCCGACGAGAAACTGGGATTTCCTTTCTTTATTGCGTCTTTTCCAGCCGACACAAGCACTTTTTCTGTCTGAAAAGGTGCAACTGAGAAGGTGGACTCGCCACGGACATCCTGGTATCATCATTAGCAAGAGACCATGTGGACTACTTTCTCAAAAGGACATTGTAGCATGAATAACAAAGACGCTCCTGCTCGAAATGTGCACAAAGGTGATCAAAACAAACTAACTAGAAGAGCATCTGAAAGTATTCTGACCTTTTTTTTTGACTTCCTCCTGTGGATCCAAAGCACCATCTAGTGGCCGTTCGGCGTCCATGGATGCTCCAAATCAAAGCTTTCACTGTGGTAAAAAAGAAACAAAATGATCATGCAGTATTTCTCCGTCATGCTTTGTTATATAAGTGCCAAACTGGTTCAGCCAGCATTCATGTGTTTCTGAGCGACCGTATGTGACTGATGACGTGATGGTGTTTGTGTATGGAGACGTTTCACTGCCTTTATTTTTGTACTGAATTGTACCAGCATATTTAAAACTGTATAAAGTTATGTTTTATGTCTTAAGTTATGTTTAGTTAGTAAAGAAATATCAATGACTGAAGTTGCTATCGATCTCTAAAGTTGTATAAAAATGTTGTCAGAAACACACTGGGGTTTGGTTTGCTCCTCCTGTTATGGATATCTTTAATATTCATATCTTCCCATAGAGTGTGACTCCACACATTTCCTGCTGCAGGGATTTCATGTCAGATTGTCTGAACTGAAATATTTCTAAACAGTGATTTAGTGTTTATAGACAAAAAGAAGACGTCATGATATGAATTGAAATGGAATTCAATTTTCTCCTCATATCGCCACCAATATGCATGCAACAAATTGTGTGACTTAGAGCGACACTATCAGTAGAAGATGAAATGTCTGGTTAGTAATCAGTTGGTGCCTTCAGTGTTCTTTACGACACATAATAAGCAGGAATTCTGCATCAAGTTATGGTGGAAATGTCATTATTTATATAAAGTAAAACACAAAAATTAAGGCGCCGGTTGACAATTCAAAATATTAATATTATTAAAAAAATAAAATTATTACAAAAATATAATAGAATATAATGCAATGAGACTCCCAGTCATTCTGTATTGCATTTAACAGTGACGTCAAGTTTCAAAAAATGGTCTCACTATATGAAATGGCCACTATGAAGACTAACATCATCCCACATGATTACAACTGGGCTCATTGGATCCACAAGAGTCTCTTTACAGTCATACCCAATATACCCAATACCCGTTATGTAATTTCAAGACTGTTTATGGACCCCCCAGTATGCAGAAATATCCAAATACACCATTTTAGAAAAGGCAAAAATAACACATTTATACTGAATTCATAAAACAGCATGTTTTTTGCCCCAAACTGCATGTGATTATCATAAAGTGGGCATGTCTGTAAAGGGGAGACTCGTGGGTACCCAGAGAACCCATTTACATTCACATATCTTGAGGTCAGAGGTCAAGGGACCCCTTTGAAAATCGCTCGTTTTCTCTCGCCAGATTTAGCCTATGTAGCGTTATATATTTAGATCTTCTCTCTAGTCTAATGTTGGGTCTCAGAGGGTTTGATAATCTTTTTTTTAGGGGTGCTGAGATGAAATTTAGGTGTGCTTGAGCTCCTCTAAAAAGACTCTCGTTATTAACTCTTTATCTAGTGTTAATATGAGATTCTACATCCGTGCACGCTGTGGCTCACGGTCCGCATCTCAAACCCCCCCTCACACCCGAGCCACAGGGACACTCTTAAATTTGTGACTTTAATATTCAGAAAATGTTTAGAATAGTTTTAAGCTGCGACTGGATCCAGATCTGCTTCAAAGTGTGATAGGTAAACATGCTCAGTTATCCAGAATAGGTCAAAACTCCACCAACACTTCAGAACAACACCAACACTTGTAAAGTACAGAACAACTTTCAGCTTGTGGCCTTCATCATCGGTCTCATCATACTAACTCTTTTCCTTCTCAATGCACCTTGGAAGGAGGTGGAGGTGTGCTCACTTATCTAAAACGCCAAACTCCAGCTTAGGGTTACATTGTGCAACATTTCAAAAGAGTCAAATTAATCACATTTTGATCAGGATCCTGCACATTGCCATTCAAATGTGGTTACAGTAGCCAAATGTGTTTAACAATCATGGCCAAGCTTGCAATATTTTAGCAACCATAGAAAAATGGAAAAGGGTATGTTATTGGATGTTCTCTGAGTGGCAAAAAGTGTCTCTAAGGCAGAATCCGTGTTTTGATGGAAGCTTCTAAACCTCATAATTTAGCAATTACAAACATAAAATGCTGACCACACGGTGGAGCCACCTGCACCTAAATCTAATTAGTTCCTCCTTGAAGCATGGCTTAACTTTCCAAGAATTGTCATTGGACTCTGTGAATGCGCTCCTGCTAACTACCAAAGAAAAACAGGAATGTAAACTTTGGAGAGGGCATGAAAGGCTGACATCTCTAACAAATACCTCCCCTAATGAATCCAGGCTGTATGTCAAACCCAGTCCCACAACAGTGACGGGGCAATGCTCGCTGTTTATCAGGGGAACTTAAGACAGTGGTTGTGTTTCCTGTCAGTGTAGCGGGTTCCTCAGCAGAGTCTTATTACTGAGCCCGTGACCACTCAGAGTCACTGGTGCTTAATATTTAACCAGTGTGAGGGTTAACTTGGCCGTGGCTCTGCTCTAAAGGCCTTAGTTACCTCTGTGTTCAGGGAGAGAAGTAGTAGAACGGGAGAGAAAGAGGGAGAATTTCTACCTGGGTTTCTCTTGCTGGAAAGCAAACATCTCTGTTATTTGCCGAAAGTTAATTCACCTCAGGCCTTTTCAGTCACAGTTGACACTTTTCAGATGCTGCCTAGGTGCTATGCTAGCAGTCAAAGTAGCCTAGTATGGCATATGGTGGAGTTTTCTCAACCTTTTTTTTAGTTTAGTTTAGAAATTGACATTTTTTAATTGAAGTTTTGTAGTTTGAATGTCAGATGTGAGTATTTTTTTTATTATTTTCAAGGGTATGGATGCAGCTTTTCATGGATTAAATAGAAGTTCTTTAAACATAGTGTGTATTATTGCAGTTTTAAGTCAAGGGGAGGGTCCAAAGAAAATATTGGTAATGCTGAGGAGGGTCCTGCTTTTTTTTTTTTTTTCTAAAATTAAATATAAAATTCAGCCCCCCTCCCCACCTAGTCATATTTTTACAGTCCCTTAGGCCAACCTATTTTCCTTGAAGCCCCCCCTACTTGTATCTAAGAGCTACTAAGTGAAAAAAATATATATCTTTTTGAATAGTTTTATATACAGACTTGTATATATTATCCAGTAAGTGTGTTATTATGATGTTATATATATGAGCAAATCTAATTTTGACAACCTCAAAGCAGATGGCGCACCCCCAGTGATCTTTGGCAACCCCCCTAAGGGCGGCCTGGACTCCAGGTTAGGAACCAGTGCCTTATATGATTAGAACTATTGTTTAAAGGTACAGTGTGTAGGATTTGGCAGCATCTAGTAGTGTGGTTGCAGATTGCAACCAACTGAGAGTACCCTTCTGCTCACTCCTCCCTTTCCAAGACTGCGATAACGTGAGCCGCCGAGTGCAAAACCACAGTAACGCAGTTCATCCTTCCCATAATAACAGTACTTTAGGAGTGACAGAAGTCAGACGGCGGCTGGCGGTACCACAGTTTAGCACTCTGCGGCTCACGTTACCACAGTTTCGCAAGCGTGTCGAAGAACTACTGTGGCCTTCAGGTAACGTTAAAACGCGAAAGGCTCTCTCTAGAGCCAGTGTTTGGTTTGTCCGTTCTGGGCTACTGGAGAAACACGGCGGAGCAACATTGAGGACTCTGTGAAGAGGACCTGCTCCCTATGTAGATATGAAAGATTCTAAGCTAATGAAAACACAACAATTCTTAGTTTCAGGATATTATACACTAATGAAAACATAGTTATGAATATTATATACCATTTCTGTAATTAAACACTGGTCCTTTAAATGAAACCATCTGAAAAAATCTCTCTTCTTCTGGATTTTGCCTCTGAAATATGGTGGATTAGAAGTAGTATAAGAAGAAAATACATGTAAAGTACCTCAACATTGTACTTATCGACAGTACTTGAGTAAATGCGCTTGCTTCCCACTACTGAGTGCTGATACATTTTGGCTTTTCACTCCGGCTGATTTACCAGCCAATAGAAGAGAGAAGGCACAAACATCCCCGGAGATTTTTCAATATTTAAAAGCCTGTTTTTTTGTTTGTTTTCCTTCCCGGAAGAAGCCATTTGGCACGCTGTTACATCACCTTACTAAATTTACCCCGTCGCTCTGGCAGGCAAAGAATCGTTTAGAGATTTTGCATTGATGTATAAAAATATATTTAACAAAAAGCTGTCCAAATGTTAATACTCACCAGCCCATGGTTTTCATTACAGCACCGGTGAGCTGGCACCTGCAACAGAAGATCAGTGTAAGTCCTTTCATTTTTAATAGCATGGGCACTGAGATGCTATTAGTTACACTTACAGGAGAGTGTAGTTGAGTGGGTCACCACACAAACTGTTGTAGTAACCTAATACCTCACAATAGGATGAACTACATTACATGTCACTGACATTATTGTTGCAGTGCTTTACTTAAACAAAGCACTTTAACTCTGAATTGCATCTTTATTTAACTTTAAAAGATGTGTCCAAGACAATCACTGTTTCTCTGAATCAACTCTTTGGCCCTGGTTGTTAAAAACATCCAGCCCTGAGGGGACTTTGGGGGAGAAAAGGAGGTGGAGAGCAGGTTGGGGCGTAACCGGGGCCTCGTCGGTCAAGATAGGGTTTCTTTCACCTCACGGTCATGTATAATTCAGCCCAGGAGGCCGCGGATCACCTGGAGACTGAGAGCCACACACACAAACAACAGGATGTGTCTGAAGTGACAAGAGAACCAAAGAGGAAGAGACAAAGAAGAAGAAAGACAGGAGTATGCAGGAGGTGGTGAAGAAACGGCCGATAATCTCTGCAAGAGAAAGAGGTCAGTTGAAGAAATCTCTGTGTGTGTGTGTGTGTGTGTGTGTGTGTGTGTGTTTATCATAGCTGAGCTGCCTTTTTGCTCTCAATTCTCTCACAGCATTATGCAGCCGTTGCTCCATACTTGTTTGAGATGTCTACTTTGTTTAGAATCCATTTTCCAAAAACATGCAGAGGAGGAACGTTAAAAAGCATAACCATAGAAAATGAGAGAAAGAGCTCCCATATGGAAATCATCAGAGGCAACGCAGCCCAGAGCCAGAGAGCCAATGGTGGGTGTGCCATACTGCTGCTGCATTGAGCTGAATCTGTTGCATCATTTTCATCACCCCGTCCTCCTCCTCCTCCTCCACCTCCTCCCCCTCCTCCTCCTCTCTTTGTCAGGCCCGGGCCCCGGACGCTACGCTCTGCCCCCTACAGTCGGATACATCAACCATGACTTCACCAAGCCCAGCAGCCCCGCGTACTCCTTTCACAGCCGCATGAGCAGCACCAGTGAGTTGTTATATATTCATGTTCTGTTATCTGCAGTGCCCCAGTTTTCACTCCACAATGTCTCTTTTTTCATGCTAAATTGGTTTTTAAGTTCATTTTACGAGGTCTTTGGATGATGGTTTGTGCATCCTGTTTTTTCTCTAGTGGTCTCTGTGGACTCCAGTCCAGGACCGAGGTACCACATTGACGCCAAGGTCACCCGGTTTGGCCGGATAGAAACTCCCTCCTACTCCATTTTGGGCAGAGGAAGACGCACGGTGAATAATAAAGGTGATAAAAAGGAACAAAAAACCTCCTGCTGCACATTATTTACAACATTTCAGTCTACTCTATACCTTCATCAGGTATATAGAGTGCTAAAACACGGAAATGAGTTAGCTAACAAGTGGCCAAATGAGACTACAAAACGTCATCACGGCGAACACTTATCTGCCTTTAGTTTAGTGGTGGTGACGTCGACCATAGAGCGTTTATAGCCTAACGTTAGCTTTTTACTTCTGGCAATTGCATTCAGCTTAAAAAATGATCTTGCTGAACAAAATGTGTAAGTATCATAAACGTGAATTTGCTGCAGAGCTTATTTTCTGCAATAATCCAAAACCCAATGGAAAAATCTCATTGGCTTTTTGTTCGAGGGAACCCAGGACGATGCTAACTTGCTGGTTGTTCTACAAAAATACGTCATCCCTGCAGCACTCTGCTGGCCAGCATCAGAACAGCTCCATATATACAGTATATTATTGTTTCGTGAGCTAGTGTTTACATCATGGGAAGTTGTGTACACGATATGCTTGGCGTTCAAGTGGTTAAGTCTTGAAGACCACCGCTGCAAAGCAATGGCAATATTAATGTTACTGTCGGCGTCTAGAAGCCACAGAGGCTAACAATTTAGCAAGCTAGCAAGTGGGTAACATAATGCAGGAAATGTAAAGGCTTAATGACAGAGGAGAAAAATGAGGCTGTTGGGAATATCAACATTTTCCTCAGAGATATTGTAAAAGTACGAAGAAAAACAATATACGTCTAAAATGACAATATATTAACTTATCATGGAACGAAAAATGAACTTACATGGCTTCCGCCATTTCTGACAACGTCAACAAACACTTCACAAGTCGTGAACTCTGAGCTTTCAGAAACTTTCCATTTACTGAATACCTCAAGAGGGGGGCGTTCATATGGACTCTTACTTTCACCATTTGAAGGCACCATTACATGCTGCGTAAATTATCAGTGGACCACAGACATTAATTCAATTTGGTGAATGAAACATCTTGAAACATGACACACTGTCATCCAGGTAATTAGGGGAAGAAGGGATTTGTCTTTAAAACATCTCACTATCAAAAGATTAGAAGAGGATTAGATAATGCTTTCAAGTTGTGCTTTCTTCCGACACACCTTCAAAGGAATAAAGATAATAAAGGAAAGACCAAGACCAATTTCTATTCCTGTTCATAGCTGAGCTGTACCAGACTCCAGGGCCGGGGGCCTACAGCCCCGAGAAGGCTCCACCTCTCAACGCTCACCACAGACCACCGTGCTACACCATCGGCTCTCGCTCCAGATACCGCTCCATGGATGCCGTACCAGCACCCAACAGGTGAAGACAGCAGGACAGAGATTTTAAAGGACAAGGCTGGTGATATGACCTCACTTATTGCTCCTAAACCATTAAAAACACATCAATGAGACAGCCTTGTCTCCTAAAAATTATGTGGATCGTGGATGGGTCAACCAAACACAGGGCTTTCACCCAGGAGGCCGCTGTTGGTGTCCCGTGTGAAACCAAAAGTCAACGTACACTTAGGTTAATTTACGGCCATAGCTTTAATAACAAAAGTAGTCATTTTAAGCCAAACCATTATGTTTTTTTTTTACTAACCTTAAACAAGTAGCTTTGCTGCCTAAACCTAATGAACTACTTTTGTTGCATTTTGTTTTGTTGTTTCAATTTCGTAGCCATTTTAAGCCAAACCATGACATTTTGTACTAAACCTAACCAAGTAGCTTTGCTGCGTTTTTTGTTTAGTTTCAATTTACAACATTTAATACGTGTTTAAAACTGTTTAAAACTGCGACCATAATCCAGGAGAAAATACATTTCCCTCGAAACATAACTGAGAATGCGGTTTAGTTGTATAAGAATGTAATTTTGTGGGAGACAGGATTGCAATGAGATGACGTGTTAATGACCAACACTTTAGTTTATTCTGAGTCCATCCCACATATAAGGTCTATTTACTCCTGTTTGAGTAACATCTGCTAAAAAACTACAGTGCTCAGCTTTTTATTTAGGATATAATTTAGCTCTTAAAAAAAAAAGAAATGAGTATGTATTTAAAGATTTACGTCTTCTGTAGGAATGAATGGGCTTAGCTGGGGATTTAGGAAAGTATTGAGGAGCAGAATATTTCCAGCCTTATCATTTAAATCACTGTTGCTGAAATGAAAAGTCTCTGAGGCTCAGTCTTAATACATGTATTGTTTTTCTTCCCTCCAGCTATAATCTTCCTAATCTACTGGGCTGCCAGGTTCCCAATAAACCCTCCAGCGCCAGCTACAGCTTCTCAGGCCGGAGGAAGGTCGGAGCTCCCTCCGAAGACCTCTCCATGAGCCCCGGACCGGCAAAATACGACACCATCAACCCGGACATTTACCACCAGCGCCAGCCCTCCTTCTCCATGCAGAAACGGACTAAGAGGCCTAATTATTCCTCTGCTATTCCCGGCCCCGGCTCCTACAGCCCCGAGAAGTTTCACGTGCATCTCCCCAGACCGCCGTCCTTCACGCTGGGCGTCAGACACTCAGAGTTTGTCACGCCACTGGTGGTGGGTGTCATTGACTGATTGGTCAGCGGATTCAATATAAATGCCTTGTTTTTATTCAATGTTTCACACAAATGAGGGAGCTGCCACACAATGATGAAAATATAGTAAAATGTGTCTTAAAAGAGGTCAAAGGGGGTCGTAAACAGTCAATGTAAAAACCGATCAGACCATCAGACACCCTGACAAACTATCACAATGTCTTACAGTATGGTTTCTATATTATCAGTTGCTCCAAAGATAAGCAACACAAACCAAGAATATTACAAAAAATATAATAACATTTTTAGTGGAAGTGCTGATTGTACACTGTGCAGATAATATCCATTTATAAATAAAACAAAATATTAATAACTGTTGCTTGCATTGCTTGTGCAGATAAAAGACACTGGAGGTGAGGGTTAAATAAAACAGGAAGTGAGAGGGAGTCGCTACAGTTTCGTTCTCGGTATGGTGATTTTTGCAGGCGAGCTCCAGTCGCTGCACTCGCCCAGGCCCAGCAGCTCCTTAGCACACACCTGGAACAGGTAAGTCCTCCCTGGGGTCAGCCCCTTCAGCTCAACCATGGTGCTCTCAAATGGACCAAGCTGGAGGAGAAAATATAAGTTCAGACAAGTGGAAAGAAAACATCCAAAATACACATTTAGGTGTTTATTTTACTACTTTGTCTGTTTGCATCTGTAGATATCTGCTAAATTCAACCAATGTTAGCATTAGATAATGCCTCATTTGCATATTTAAACATACCATTTCAGGAAACTTGTATTACAAAATATAATCGTCTTAATGTAAGTATTCAACTGGGGAAGTTTCATGGTGATATATATTAGTTAATTTTTTTACCCTATTCACCACATGTCTTGCAAAATGTATTGAATTTTACAATACCTATTTTTAAAGGCTGCCTTGTCAAAATTAGGTTTTTCTCAGAAAACTCCACTTCAATAGCACTTACATACACCAAACTTTCCAGTTTCCTTGCTATCTATATTCTGAAGGTTTTTACAGAATGATTTGTTCATATATTATTCGTAGCCTGACTTACAGAACATATTATTCCTAAAAACATGGCGAAATTGGAGTTTTTACTGCTGTTGACAATTATTCTGTTTTATGGAGTGATACAAAGAGAAAATTCCCTCTGTAAAAACCTTTGACTCTGATACATCAACAAAATGAAACAATAATTTTGAACATGGCTTTATCTAAAGTTCAGATTTCTGTTCTGGGAATTGATGCAAATTAGCACATATTTAATAAGATAATGCCTCATTTGTATATTTAAACATAACATTTCAGAAAACTTGTAATACAAAAAATAATTGTCTTGATGTAAGTAACCATCTGGGGAAGTTTCATGGTGATATCTATTAGTTAAAATATTTACCCTATTCACCTGCCGTGTCACCCCTTGCAGGAGGTGCCTATACAAGCACCAACACGAACATGAATAAGCGTATTTCCCAAAATGTCAAACTAATCTTTAAACGTTTGTGCATTTAAATGAGGAAACAAGCTGCCTTCCAATCAACGTTTGTCAGTTTAAAGTAATCATTAATGACAATTTTACAATTCTAAACACTATACGATGAATCATTGTGTGTATGTTTACGTTTATACTGAAAAGCTACTGTACTGCCCCATGATAAAGTAGTTGAAATGAGCAGGATTTCCACAGATGACGGAACTTCCTGAAACGTTTTTGAGGTTGCTTAAAAAAAATGAGGTAATTTTGAACTTCCATGTGTGGTCTATCTGTGTAATAATGTAGAGTTTTTAAATCACACTGCGGCCGCTGCTGCTGCTGATGAAGGTTATTCTTACATTGACAGACTTTGGGGTGCCCCTGTGTTCCCACTGGTACAGGAGCTGGTATTTTAGGGGGAAGATGTCGAGGTTAGCCCAGGTAGCGGGAGGAGACCACTCCACCAACAACAGGTTTCTGGTAGCATGAGGAGAAACCCGGACGTCTACGGGAGGATCTGGTTTCACTACAGAAGAAGAGAAATTGAATGTTAAATCAAAACAAAAGTGTCTTTACAGTTTACACTACATTATCATCATTATCAGAAACTAAACTGTCTATCAATCACTCGCTCTATTCCCTTTTATACCATTTAAGCTCTCACCTATATCCTCCAACATGAAACTTGACAGATGGGAGCTGCTTCCTCCAGAATAAACGGCCGTGACGTTGATGATGTAGTCGGTGAGGAGCTTCAGGTTGGGCAGGTGGCAGTGCCACAGCTATTAAAAAAAAGATACAGGATTATATGTGATGTAAGGTCATATATTATGTATAGCTTTATATCTATATATATTATTTATATGTTAATGTATATTTCATGTCTCAATTTAAAAAGTACTTTGCTAATTTTTGCACACTGACAGCTTAATTTAAACTTAATAGTAAAGACATACGATAAATTATAGATATATGCATGAGAGGATGGATGCTCCCAGTATTATAAATTCATAATTGCTAGCAGCCAAGCACAACGCCACTTATTTCTCCTATATTACTGACATACGTTTCACCTCAGACTCACAACACAAACATGAAACTGGTCTGTGGTTTGTTTAGAGCTACTGTTTAACATGAAATGTGAATAGGGATTTTCCAATCCTCTGAGACCAGTTTAGACATGAAGATGAGAGGATCGACATTACAGTAACATCTTCATCATAATATTCACTATTATCACTGAGGTGTTGCTTTTATTTTGATTAAAATCTGACTGAGTTCTGGAAACCCCCCCCCCCTCTTCAGCTACAGTGTATCTGCTGCGGAGGTAAATAAAGCTGGTACCCGCTCAGATGATGGTGACGGTGCTGAAGTCAGATTCGAAGATGCAGAGTCGGATTGGATGAGATGGCACTGCTCGGTGACCGGCTGTCTGTGTCTCTCACTGGCAAACACATTAACACACATATAAATGATGGAGCTCTGTTTTACTAAAAAGGGGTCGGTGGTTTGGGGTCAGCAGGAGGAGGATAGCTGCTGTCAGATTTACCTGTAGGTGGCGACGTAGTGTGTTGGCGGGGACTGAGAGGGTTCAGGCCAGGAGCAAAAAGTCACGTTTGGGTAGCTCGCACACCTGCAATGCACTGTGGGAGTGGCGGGAGGATCTGAGGGAAGAAATTACACATGATGTTCAACATGAGCAGAGCAGAAAATGTTTATATTCTTTTCATGTTTTTGCTTCTATGTAAAGGCTGTATTGCTCCCTTTTTTCTCGTTTGTTTGTCACTTAAAGGTCCAGTGTGTATAGTGTTTTTTTAATTTTTTTTTATAGTTTTATAGGCACGTTATTGTTTATGTTTCTTGCGCTTTTTAGGATTGCATTTAAATTCTGTTGTACTTGTACAATGACAATAAAGATATATTCTACTCTACTTAAAGGTCCAGTGTGTAGGATCTGCGGGTATCTAAGAGTGTGTGTGTGTGTGTGTGCGCGTGGGGAGTGAGTGTCGAAGCAAGAGAGAGAGAGCGGCGGTGATGGGAGCGAGTAATGTTATCGACTCCGGCCCAAGCAGGAAAAGTTAACAGTGTTTGGTTTGTCCGTTCTGAGCTACTGTAGAAACACGGTGGACTCCGTGAACAGGACCCGCTCCCTATGCAGATATAAACGGCTCATTCTAAGCTAACGAAAACACAACGATTCTTATTATCAGGTGATTATACAATAAAGAAAACATACTTATTAATATTATATTCCATTTCTGCCAATAGGTCGCCCTAATTGTTACACACTTGTCCTTTAAAAAGGCATTAAAATATTAAATAAAATCAATAAAATTTAAGTTGAAATATCTCAAAAAAGGTAGAAATAACATAAAATAATGGCATAAGGCTCACAAAAAGGCTCTATCACCACTCATAGCAGGTAGAAAAAAACATCTAAACAGAGGTGTGATTTTCAGGGTGTAATAGCAGCATCATATTTTAAAATCTATTACTTTTTATTTAAATCATTATTATTTACTCAAAGCGCACTTTTCCAGATGCAGGAACAGAGGTGACTTATTCAAGTACTGTACTTAAGTACAATTCTGAGGTACTTTACTTGGGTATTTCCATTAACTGCTACTTTATACTATACGGAAATATTGTACGTTTCACTCTACTGCTTTTGGTGTGAAAACGAAAGTTGCTTTGCAGATTCAGATAATATGGCAAAATGTGATCAACACATACATTATGATGAATTATATTAAGTTCATATAAAACTTTATAGATCCCCGGTGGAAAGATCCACCTTTACCAACTGCAGTATTAAAGTTATGAACACATTAATGTATCAATAATTAATATTCAGTAATATCATTTTCTGATACAGGCCATTCTGCATAATGAGTACTTTGACGTTTTGTACTGTAAGTATATTTTGATGCTGATACTTTTGCATTTTTACTTAAGTTCTGAATGAAGGACTTTTACTTGTAACATATTTATATACTGTAGTATTACTACTTTTACATAAATAAAAGATCTGAGTACTTCTTCCACCACTGTGCAGGAATATAAACACAATGACAGGATATGAGAAACCATAAAAACAACTGTATGATATAGTAGAAAAAAGTTACTACGAAAGAATAACTTCCTGTTTTTGGATTCTTGATTAAAGTTCCTGCACGTTGGAAACCCACTCACACCTTCAGCCTCACAAACTATATAAACATTGAGCACATTTTCACTCAGATTGGTACTCACTTCCTGACGTTGCCGTCACCCTCAGCAGGTCGAGCGCTTGCCCTCCGAGAACACACATGAGGAGAGTCACAGTGACGCGCAAACAGCCAACCATCGCAGCCATCGGAGCTTCAGGCGGGAGCTTTGTAAACACTGTAGTGAACCCTCACTTGTGCAAGATATTGACTGCTTTTATTCTATTGTTCCTTTGAGTCAAAGTTCAGAGATAACTAACCGCCTCGCAGCCTGTTGACGATTCTTCTCTCGTCTGTCTGTACGTTTGAGCAGCAGCTGATCAGCGCTTAAAAAGCCTGCTCGAACTGAAAGAGGAACTGCAAATGTGTTTTTCTTTCGCAGGAAACCTCCATCAGAAAGACCCGCTTGGTTTATACCCATGAGTCAGGTTTCCTTATGTCATACACAAAACACTTGTCATAGTTGCTTTAATATTGTATTCAGTTTGTTTACAAATAAAGACACAAGAAGTACAACACAGGCATAAAGAATTATGTACAAAAAAAACTCACCTGGCGCACGGATTTGGTTTACAAATATAAAAAAATAACTTCATCAGTGTGTTCAGTAGTTGGAAAGTGGTGAACAGACAAGAGAGCACGTCTGACAGCACCTGTGTGTGCTCTCAGGTACCCTCCTCTTGTTTTGTGCTCTAGACTGCCCTCTAGCAACACAAAACAAGAAATAGCAGCTACAGTACTGAATACATACTGCACATAACATAATGTGAATAAATACTCTGAGGTCCGATCTTTCTATTGTGTCACAATCACAGTCCGAGCTATCAGAGACCACCGTCTTCTCGGTGGTCTCTGTTAGGCCACGACGGCATCTTGGCCTTCCATTCAGAGAAGGAGGCACGGTGGAAGTTCCAGCTCAGTGTGGGAGCTCCACGCGTGGGTAAGTTAATACTGTGAAGCCCCCCTCCGCTGCCGGAGGTCTGCAGGGAGGTGAAGGCCTTACTGATCCAGGTGTTCTTTGCATCCTGGAGGTCGTTGGTCAGGATTCCTTTCTGGTGCTCCAGCTCCTGTATGAGGAGGAAACAGACGTGTGGATGTGAGAATACAGCAGGAAAAGTTAAATTCAGTCTGTATTTACTGTTAATGTTCTTGTATTTCTCTGAAAAACCTTGTAATGTTGTATTGATTTCTCAAAAATTTAACAAAAATTAATTCCTTACGGAAAACTGATAAGTATACTTATTAACAGTATTAAGAAAATCCACTTTATTGTACTATTAATATATTCATTTTTTACTTTGGAAAAATAGGCTGATATAGACTTAATAAAAAAAATAAAAAAAATAAATTCAGATATATTGTACATGTTTTTTATAGTATTTTTCATGTTATTATTGTATTTTTTTCTATTCCATAATTGTTTCTACTTGCTTTTATACACTTGCTTTTATTTTTATTCTAATTTTTCTTACTATGTTTATGTTATGCACCAATACATAAAAGCCAATTCCTTGTATGTGAAAACCTACTTAATATTTAATCGCGATTAATCCCATGATTGTCCATAGTTAATCGTGATTAGTCACAAATTAATCACACATTTTTTATCTGTTCAAAATGTACCTTAAAGGGAGATTTGTCAAGTATTTAATACTCTTATCAACATGGGAGAGGGCAAATATGCTTTCTTTATGCAAATGTATGTATATATTTATTATTGGAAATCAATTAACAACACAAAACAATGACAAATATTGTCCAGAAACCCTCACAGGTACTGCATTTAGCATAAAAAATATGCAACAACAACAGCTGTCAGTGTGTCAATGTGCTGACTTGACTATGACTTGCCCCCAAACTGCATGTGATTATTATAAAGTGGGCATGTCTGTAAAGGGGAGACTCGTGGGTACCCATAGAACCCATTTTCATTCACATATCTTGAGGTCAGAGGTCAAGGGACCCCTTTGGAAATGACAGTTTTGCAAGTTTGGAGCGTTATTCAACCTCCTTCCTGACAAGCTAGTATGACATGGCTGGTACCGATGGATTCCTTGGATTAATGCGTTAAAAGTTAGTGGCGTTTGTTTTTGTTTTACTCCACCCCCACCAGTGTCTAGACTCAGGGGGGAATCCTGTCCTATTTCCTATCTTCATATGGACCTACATGTCATGAAGATGCTTCACATCGATGGGGTCTTTCTCTGGCAATGAATATATTCCTAGGAAAGTACCCAAAAGTACAAACCTTTTGTTCTCTGTTTCATTTACATTATTGTTCATATTAAAGAGACAACGCATGATGTGACCTGGAAATAGCATGCTTAGATTCACAAAATCGGTTTATGCATATTTATATACGTGCTGTGTGATGGTTTGATGGTCTGCTCTGACCTGGATCCTGCACTTGGCCTCCACCATTTGGAGTTTGGTCTGGGCCAACTCCTGTTCCAGCTCCGTGATCTGGGCCTTGAGGGACTCTTTCTCCTGGTCGTTTACCGCCTGCTCTGCCTTTTTGAGACCTTCGTCGTCCTCTTCCCAGACCGGTTCAATCGTCCAGCGGATTCCTGTCGCTGCCGCTGTTGTCGGAGACGTTGGAGCTGATGGTTCAAATGATTCTATGACACGTCGACAGCGTGAGCAAGACCTCACTGTATTCTGGGAAGGTGGAGAATGAGAAGAAGAGGCAAATTGTGAGATAGAGCGAAGACTAATCGGCCCCTAAATGATACTGTGTTCAAGTGGAAGCATGACACAGGGAAAAGAGAGAGATAAAAGTAGGAAGGATGACAGTAGAGTTCTCCAGGAGGAGTACTATTCTCACATGGAGTGAATTTAACTCTTCTCTATGGGCGGCCTGCTGCCTCTCCAGACGTTTTGTCATCTCTGAGCAGATCTGAGTAGAAGAAAGAGCATCAACATCATTAGAGCACTGTGTTGTTTATTAATATATCCTCTACTGAAGTGTACATTATCTCCTAATTCCAAACTGATTCCAACCATCGGTCCTCTCTACCTGTTTGTATTCCGCAATGACGCCCGACTGCCTTCTGACTTCCTCCTCAGTCTTCTGCAGCTCTCTCCGAAACACTTCCTTCGACTGTAAAGAAGAGAAGAAACCCTTCACTCATGCACATCGTCAACCATTACATTAACCCTATAACGACTGTTATAACGAAGCTTACCACTGCAGCTTCCTCCTCTTTCTTTCTCTTCTCCTCTTCTGTATCCTGCAGTTGATGTCTGATCTGAAAAAGGTCTTTGGTGAGTTCATCCACTCGGTCCTCCGCCTGCAAACACACATTATTCTGGTCAGCAGCAAATACTCTCCGTTGATTAACATCATTGTAATATATGAATACATTTTTCATTTTGTGTGTCAGAAATGATGTAAGCTAGATCCATACATGTACGAACCATATTACCAAGAGTCCAGAAAATAAACAGATTTTCAGGCCTTAAAGGGTAACTATGTATGATATTTTTCAACCCTATTTTCCCATGGTTTTGTGTCTAAAGTGACAAAGGGGACTACAATTTTTGAAAATAGTCCAGTATTGAGCGACAACGCTGTAACCAGAAGCCGATAAATGGGCTGCTATGTAATCTCTAGGTGCAATTGCTCACCATTACGTTCACTAAAAGAGTTTGTTTTTGCCACTGACAGGCTCAGGTTGTTATTATAAGTGTCTTACAACATTATGGAAAAGACCCTACAGAGGAATACAATGTTTTTCTTTTGTTTGTTTGTTTGTTTAAGTTTAGTTTACTTGTAGAGCACATTTTAAAATAACAGAAGTCGACCAAAGTGCTGTACAGTGGCAAAAGAACAATATATAAGAATCAATAAAACAATAAAATCACAAGTGGGGAGAACATACTGTACAGTCGATACAACCAGAAAATGACAAGTCAACCAAAACAAAACAGAACTGGAGGGCAAA
>CAKAOI010049947.1:181535-202945 GCA_916701655.1 Sebastiscus albofasciatus
AAGAGTTTGTTTTTGCCACTGACAGGCTCAGGTTGTTATTATAAGTGTCTTACAACATTATGGAAAAGACCCTACAGAGGAATACAATGTTTTTCTTTACCTTTTGCTAGTCTGTTTGTTATATTGTATCATGTAACTTGTTGCCAAAAGACGTGAGCAAGAGTTGGAGAGAGGAGTGCTGGTGTTGTGTGAGTTTGTTTAAGTTTAGTTTACTTGTAGAGCACATTTTAAAATAACAGAAGTCGACCAAAGTGCTGTACAGTGGCAAAAGAACAATATATAAGAATCAATAAAACAATAAAATCACAAGTGGGGAGAACATACTGTACAGTCGATACAACCAGAAAATGACAAGTCAACCAAAACAAAACAGAACTGGAGGGCAAAATTCAGGTGGGCACAAATGCTAAGGAATAAAGGACGGTTTTGAGTTGGGTTTTAAAAGAGCTTCGGAGCCGAAAGTGGGAGACTGTTCCAAAGTTTAGGTGCCAAGTATAAGTCTTTGTAGTTAGATGGTGGGATGACTAGGAGGCTGCGCTCTAGGAGTGGAGTGGGGGCTGAGGAGGTCAGATGTGTAGGGGGGCGCCAAACCATTGAGAGCTTTGAAAACAAACAGGGGTATTTTAAAGTGAATTTGGAAGTGAACTGGAAGCCAGTGCAGGGAGGCAAGGATGGAGGCACTACTCCTGGTTTGTTGTGTTGGAGTGAAGAAGTGTGGCTTAGTGTTTTCTAAAAACTTTTTAATGTCATGGCTGAATATTTAGCTGATTTCGACAATGTGGATGCGGCACGAGATTTCAGAACTAGACTTGGACATAATAACAATCAGACCGGATCAAGTGAAACGTAAAGGAAAACGTTTTATTTCTCTGTAGTGTTCTTTCCATAATGTTGTCAGACACTTATATTAACAACCTGAGCCTGTCAGTGGCAGAAACAATCGCTTTTAGTGGAGGTAAACTGATGGTGATGAATTGCCCCGAGCGTTTACATTGCAACCTGTTTAGTGGCTGCTGGTTACAGCGTTATCCCTCATTAATGGAACAATTTCAAAAATTGCTGTCCCCTTTGGTCACTTAGACACAAAAACATGTGAGAATGGAGTCCAGGTTTAATGTCTACAAACTACATTAATAAATTACTGTATTGCATAATCCTGCAGAAATCTGAATAAAAATGAATTAAACAGTCCATCTTGCCTTTTTTCCTCCAGGCTTTTGTGACTAAATTAGAGAGCTTATCATCTTTACACCAGAATATTTCAGAGTTTTGTCGAGTCATTTCATGAAAAATGTACAATCCTTAAAGGGGAACACCACCTAAAATAAGATTCCCAGTATGTTATTTCCGTAGCCTAGGAAAGTTCAATCAATATTTGTCAACATGAGTTACTCCAGAAACCAGAGAAGTAAGTCTGAAACTAGTGATGTCATCGGGTATAAAGACTGGAGCTGCTCTATAGACAATGAATGGGAGACTGATTATTGGACCAAAAGTTTGTTTTCTCTTTTAAGAAAATGCAAAAACATCTTTAACAAACAGCGGAAAGATGGCAGACTAGAAGAATCTCAAATGAGTTTTTTGACATTTTGAGAAATACGCTTATTTGCCTTCTTACCACGAGTTAGATGAGACAATTGATGCTACTCTCATGTTTGTATGCCAAATATGAAGCTAGAGTCAGCATCTGGTTACCTAAATGAACTTTATTCTATTGTAGTGTTGACGGTTGTGAAACAGCAAATGTTCCTATATACTCAGAACGCTCCCCTGGGTGTGTCATCTAGAACATCTCTCCTATTAATTATTAATTAGCAGCTCCACACTTTATACCTGATGACATCACAAATTTGAGTTTTAGCACTTTAGTTTTTAGATTTGTGAGAGCTGTTCATGGTTACTAATATTTTTTGGACCGTCTTAGACCATAGGAATAACATGTATGAATTTTGAAAATGTCTGTAGTTCCCCTTTAATCATATTGTACGCTTTATATTTCTTCAGACAAAATGACAGCATGCTTAGTAGTGCTGGTCTGCTTATTGGAGACTATAGTTGACATTTTGAGCTCATGTACAACTGCAGAGTTGCTATGCTGGAAACGTTTTGTCGAGGTTACATTTCGGATGTCTCCTGAGAGGATGTGTGATGACCTTTGAGAGGTGATTATGCTTTTTTTTAAACAAGTTCTTTTACCCTTTTGGTGAAGGGCAGCAGCTAATCGTACCTTGTCCAGAGTGTTCCTCAAGGCGACCTTGCTGATGATCAGTCTGTTGGCGAGGTTGTCGTTCTCCTGCTCCAGACGGAGGCCGGCCTGCTGCAGCCGATGGTTCTCCCTCTGCAAAAAACACAGAGTATATTAAACAGGGATAAAGTTGAGGTTGAAAGTGGACTTGCTTATCAGTGGAGTGACTTAAATGTGTGTTTCTGGATGGAGATTTCTGACCTGGTATCTCTCCGTAGGCTCTTCTTCATCATCCATTATTTGAAGCCGGCTTTCCTTTAGTGTAACTTCCTCTGTTGGGACCTGAGGGTGGGAGGGGGGGAGAGAGTCAACGCTAATGAAATACAGTAATGTCAGATTTGACTGAGTCTGAAGAAAGCAATCTCCTCCAAACAGATCTGGTGCCGGATGCTGTTACGAGCGCGACGAATCAAGAACAGGCCCCCAAAAGGAGATCAAGATAGGGATAAGTAGGAGATAAGATGAAGCTGAGCGCATGGGGGACGGACAATTTAGGAAACATAAAGGGATAATAATGGAGGGGGAGATTTACTTTAAGCTTGAATTGACAATTTCCATATCTCAAATATCTAAAATGAACAATCACAATTAATTTCCTTCTGTATCGAATCTCATATCTGTCATGTAGAGGAATGTGTTCTCTCATAGCGACTTAAGCAATACTTAAAAAGCAAAGACCATTTGAGTCTTCTGTATTCAAGCAAAGCAAATGCTTTCTAGAAAACAGTAACCTTACCAATATTAGAGTCATGTGATGGCTTTGGATCTACATAATTAATGGTTAGTCTGTCATTGTGGATCAGTTCTAAGTGACTAAGTGAGTCTTACTGTGAATCTAGGTTCTGTTTCACCCACCAGGCAAGCGAGGATCTCATCCTCGGTCATCTGTTCCATAAGTTGGGCATCATAGGCCATAATCATGGACATCTCTTCCATCATCTTGTGTCCTGATTTTGCAGCCCCAGGAGCTGCTAACACGAACAATCACAGGCTTTCGCAGGTAAAACTTCCAATTCCAAACAAGAGAAATCGAGCAAATCCACCAGGAGTGTTGGACACGCTGTTCAGACCTGTTGAGAGTTCAGAGAGATGTAGCTGTCTTGTTGTTTACTTGGGATGATGCAGGCGAGAAGTCAATCCAGCGTTATGAGCATGAAGAGGTAATAATCTGGATAAAGTCCAAGTCTTCCCGGTGCAAATAAACTATGACGGTCCAAAGGTGAACAACAGAGAGAGATATAAGAGCAGCTAACACCGCTCACACAGTGTCAGGTGGCGGTGAAGGACTGTGTGTTACAGGTGTATGGGGCCGTAACAGGTAAAACAGGGTTTATATGCGATCTGAGAGTGTGCGTGTGAAAGAACGTCAGCCTTAGACACACCCACCTCACCTATCTTCCTTTCAAATACACAAACAACACTGAAAAAGATGAAGTCACCTGCTTGTTTCTGATTATTTTTGGTGATAATGAGCTCCACAATAACTTTTTTGTCGTTAATTAATTCCTCTATTCCTTTTGTTCACACTCTAGCTGGCAGAGAGGCTGTGTGAAGCTGCCAGACTGCCACTGCTGGTGTATCAGGACGGAGTAAATGATGAGGTATGTCACCCCGGGGTGTTGGCGTCACAAAAGCTCGACAGTCTATTATTGTCATGGGCTGAGCAGCCTGACGGCAGAGCAAACGGGTCCAGCAGGTAAAGTGATTAAATACCAAAGCATGACAAAGAATAACAAAGAGGATGCAGCACCTCCGCCCCTGTAAATGACACCCACATGTTCTCCCCCCATATTCTCAGTCTTACTTTCACGTCACGGCGCAGTTTCTCCTAATTTCTCCTTTAAATCACTCACTTAATCTTCTTTTTCCTGACGTCTGGTTCTTTTCAGAGTTTCACTTCCCTTTCTTTGAGCTTCAATGTCCATCTATTTCTCACTTCTGTCTTTGAACTGTACTTTTATTTTTGTCCCTCTGCGGTTCTTCCTGCTATATTTCGGTGCTTTTTTTTTTATTTTTAAACCAGAAACTGTGATTTCAACATCCAGTGCATCTAATGTCTGAGTCATTGTGAGCGAAGACAGACCGAAAAAAGTCCAGGCAGATATAAACATTTATTCCTCTTCAAAAAAAAGGAACATTTTGTGAAACGTGGTGGATTTTTTTCCTCACTGTATCAGGGAATACCAAAACTTACTCTTAGTTTCATACACAAAAAAATCCCAAAAATACATTTCAACAGTCAGAAAAAAGACTGACTGAAAATAACAGTTCAGTTCTGACGGTGCTCTTTGTGGTGCAACAAACTGGTCATCACAACAACTAAACACCCCTTTCACCTTGTCGAGTGAGTATATTGGCTATGTGGCAGTGAACACCAATGCTGAGTGGACGTCTAAATCAAGAAATAAAAGTTGTTTTTTTACATACAGTATATAATTTAGCACATACTTCTGAAGAACAAGGGGGATGTGAGGTGAGGAAAGCTAAGAGATGTGATAATAAAGCTCACAGCTCAGTGGAAACAATGTGGCGTGAGAAAATACAGAATAAATATATTTTATACGTCTAATCTGTTATGCTAAATATCACTGTATTTTTTACTATTTTTCACATTTTAGCTAAATGTAAGGACAATTTTAAAGTGAATTTCCTGTTTTCCAAATGTACATTTCTATTCTCTTCTCCATGTATTCATCAAGTGGCAGAAATACAGAGACAAATCAACATGGAAGAATGACTGAAGAGTATGGAAAATTCACTAGAAACACTTAAACCCTGACATCCCCTCACAAAAACTACAACACTCCTTGAAAATATATAGCTTCAGATATACTGTGGAATAACACTGCATCTTGTTACTGTACTGTGTAGCAGATATAATGGCTTATAAGTTACAAAACGTAAGCTTCAAGTTCAACAAAGTATGGTACATAATCTTAGTGTCTCCTTTCAACACCTCTAAAATGTGAGGATGATTTCTTTCTGTTCATCCATCTCTCAATCTGTAAACATGAAAACGTTATATCGACTTATATGGAAGACGCTGCAGAACCTGCCTCCTTTTAGTTGTCTAGTTTCATTATGATTGAAGTGAAAACACAAGCAAACTAAATTCAAAACTAGACTCCTATAAATAACTGCAAGATGCACATAAAATGCTTAAAAACTTGTAGTTTCTCCTTCTCTCTTCATGTCTGGAGAAAAGATATTAAGCTCTATTAGTAGTTTCTGTAACTAGCAAACAACAACACCTAATAGAAAAAACTGTTAGCCCTCATGTACAGTAAGCTGGAGGGGTGGGGGAGGGGTTTCTCTGGCTCGCACTGACCCTCTCAGTTAACACCAGCACGGTGAGAGCGGGAACAATGCAGGTGAGAATAACAGAAACTAACAAGGTGGCGGTCGTTTTCAGACCCTTTATCATGTAACCACACATAGTCAGACTGTAAAGACCAAGCTACAACAGACTGCAGCTAACACCCTCCATCACAATAATCCTCCATATCACCTCCCAGCTCATGTTTAATTTAAAACTATGGCTGGTGCTAAACAAAAAAAAAACAGATATATCCCCGGCTATACAGGCGGAGAAGAGGATTTCCGTGGCTAATCCAAGCCACTTTGGCTATGGACAAAGGCAAATTATCCATCAGTGTTTGTCATACTAGAACCACAAAAACTCAATCGGTGATTGAGATGTCAGTCAGGAGATCAGGGTAGCCTATTATTCTATGTTTTTACTTCATATAGGCATTCGTAGGCTTCAGCCTTTTGACAGAAAAAGGGGCTGAACTCTGTTTTTTAGTGTCTAAAGAACAAAAAAATAAATGTTATTGAGGTCTTGACACTTTATAAGTGTGTTACCTGTATTGTAAATGCTTTTTACCACAATGTAGTTCTCATTTAATGTACATATTGAATTATCTTTATTATTCTAGGATGCCTAACAACATCAGGCAAAGGGACTGATGATGGAAAATAGCCTCTCGGCTAACTCTGGAACATTTACATTTGTTTGAATGCTGATTAATGTACGTTGTCCCAATTCAAATGGAAAATAAAAATGAAATGAAAGTTAATGTCATTAGTGAATAATAGCAGTTGGAGCAGGAGCAGAACATTTGCTAATGCTATACTTTATGGGTCCATAATAATAACGATAATTTCCTCATACTTCCCCACTAAGTTTCCTAAAGGATCCATGTAATTTGGTGCTAATTGTAGAGAAAATGGAGACTGTGTTCAATTACACTAATGAATTATTAATCCTAATTAATTACTAGCGTAACCTAGAGAGTTTCTTTAGTAGCAGATCAGCTGAACATGCAAATGTGAACAGTTCAACACACTGTGCCTTGGAGATTAAAGTTACCAATAATAGATGAATCAATTATCATATTAATGTTAATTAATATTTACTTGGGTTTAAGTTTTTCCTTTCTTTTTGTACTAAATCACACCGTTACATCCAGAATACTCGATTCTGATCAAACACAGCGTTCTATGGTTTGTTATGGGCCATTTTTGTGTCAAATTATTGATTTATTCAGTAAGTAGCCGTGTAACAAGCCGGATAATGTACAGTGAGCCGGTCATTGTTGTGAAATATACCCCTTCAGGGCGATGCAAGACTCAGACGTGACTCGCCGTGTCGGGGTTAGCGGCTCGCTGTACATTATCCCTTACTTATTTAATTCATGACTCAAACCATAAGGTGCAAAAAAGTGCACATCAATTGTTTAAAGTTCGCTTTTTTGTGGAAAAAAAACATGTATTTTATAAGCTTTTAATGATTAATCGCTAAGAATAAGTCATTAACATGGCTTATTGGAATTGCTTAAAATCATTCCTTGCACCTACACAAGAATATTGACTTGGCTGTCTCTCAGTGTGCCTGGGGACCCTTTTGTGTCCACACTATATATACTACATGCATGGTCACGTGTGTCCCTGTCCACCTTCAAAATTGGCTTGCATCAATCCAGGCGCGTTTGCACCTAAATTTAGACACATTTTAGTACCGCATGTGATTTGGCCTTGTGTGAAACAAAATGAGGTTTGTACTAGAGTTATGTACCACTTCCCTGCTGATCTAACACTGGTTTATGCTGCTGTCTGTAGCTCCCCATGGGTTTGGTCCAGGGATTTGTTGCCCACACAGAGGCTCCGTCAGTGGGCTCAGTTTATGGGTCAACCACATGGACGAATGAGTCAGTAATGTGGGCATTTGTGTAATTGTGCTGTATCGTAATCCATCACCTGAATTTAGTCCCAAAACAGCATGGTGCTAGATGTCAGAAAGGTTTTTCTATATGTGTGAGTCTTTATGGTGCAGCAGAGGTCAGACCTGGGTGCTGTAGGGGCGTGGTGGTGGTGGGGGAGGAAACATGTCCGTGGGACCGTAGTAACTCAGAGGGGAGGAGCTCTGCGGGTTGGCAGAAAGCGGGAGAGAGACGCACGGGTTCTCGTAGTAGGTGTGGAAGCCCAGCCGCTCGCCGCCGTTACGCATCTCGTCTGTGAGTCCGGAGCGGAGGGAGTACGGCGAGCAGGTGGGGCAGTGGCTGTGGTGAGAACCCGAGTCCAGCTGGTCCAAAGAGACGGGGGTGATGGCGGCGCCGTCCATGGCGAGGGCGTTGCAGGCGTTGCAAGGGAAGTGAGAGAGAGGGTCCGCTCCCACCACGGAGCCCACGTCCACCTCAGAATCATTCTTCTTACAGCAGTAATACTGCAGAGGGGTAAACAAGGTAGTAGGTGAAGTTGTGCCAGAAATCCCAACTCTGCTTTTAAACTACAACTTTCTCGTGATATTCACACATCGCTGATCTCACTTCTTTTTTTTAAAGGTCATCTATATAAAACTTTATATTGATTTTTCAAGCATCCTTTGAAATGACTGAAGCACAGACACATTCGTACACACACAGTGACACACCTGGAGTCTACAGTAACAGAGCACTGCTACGATGCACAGCAGTATCACTCCGGCGAGAATTCCTCCGGATATAACAATAGTTCCCGCTGACATTCGACCAGCTCTCCATCAAACCCTTCAGAGGGAGGCAGAGTTTGAAGACAGGGACAGAAGAGTGAGGGAAAAAAGAGACTGTGAATGAGCTTATTAGACATCTGTGCTCCGGTAGTGCCGGTAGAGATTAAACTACTGCAACATATTCAACATACTTACGTCCAACAAAGGTTTCTATAATGCCTGCAAAGAGAACCAATGTAGGCTGAATTAGTACATTCATGTAACATCATGATGTAACCGCAACTGATGAAACATCTTGTAAGTTATCATGCAGCTGTTATCAGAAAGCTTTGGATGTGTCAGGTCTCATAGATACAGATGGATGATACATTAAAAGGGAAGAAAGAAAACACCATGATCCTACAGAGAGCCGAAGTCAAGAGATATGAACGGGAGTCAACGGAGAGAGATACATGTTTTTTTGATCCTGTTTGAATTGCACCATGAATCACACATACGATGTTTGTCTCATTTAGTTTTGCGTGAAGTGAGACCCGCTGCTGGTGTGAGCACATCCCAGTGGGAAACACACAGGTATCGTAGTAGCTTCAGCTAGAGAGACGTCACTTACGCAACTTTTGGGTGTGTCGTCTTTCTAATTACGTATTTTCACACAAACGGAAACTTTCTTGACTTGCAAAATTATCTTCTAATTTGACAAACATCATATCTGTGATTCAAACGGGATCAAATAAATATTTGTCTCTCTCTGTTTACTACCGTAAACTAGCATTTTTTTCTGAAACAAGGTCCCGTGGTGATTCACCGGAAGGGGGCGTGACTTCGGCGCTTTAAAGAAGTGCCCTTGTGGCTAACAATGTGTTGTTTTCATTCGTTATCAGCTTAGTAGAAAAGTAATTTTGCCACTGGATAAAGCAGTAACTGTTATAGAAGAGAGGGACACTTACATTAGAAGACAGCGGGAGATGCCGAGATGGAGGAGTGTGAGAAGGTAGGAAACCATGACAGGTCTGTGGAGTATTACTCTCAAAACCTCCTCTCACTGTAAGAACATTAAAGAAATACAGCTGATGATTATATTCATACACCCAATTCATTACTTTTGAGGCCATGTGTGCCATATATATGAAAACTGTACTATCTACCTCTATTTTACATTATTGTGTTGTATCGATATATATCAATACTGAATATTTGAAACGGTTTCAATACTCATTTTTCACAGTATTGATACACGGGTACCAGCTGTGCTTTCTGCTCTCTATTCTCTCCCACAGCGGGTAGACACATTGACATTTATCTTTGAATGAAAGTCTAAAATTTGATGCCCTAATGTTGTGTCAATTTTTCCCCGTGGTATCTAAAATGGCATTGAATATCAATATTTTTCAAGGTGTTGTATCGAAGTTAGAAATTCCAGTATTGTGCCTACAGTATATTACATTACAAGCAGACAAAACAGAGGCACTGTATTTCATTTTGTTCGGTCTTGCTTTTCTTTTTATTTGAGTTTATGAAATTGTTTAGACTATAAAACGCTGAAAATAATGACAGGTGACGGTTACAAATTACCGTAGCCTGAAGTGATGTACTTCAAACTGCTTATTTCGTTGGATTGACGGTCCAAAAATCCATCAAGTATTCAATTTACAATGACGGAGAAAAGCAGCAAATCCTCACATTTGAGGAGCTGGAACCAGACTATTAAGCTATTGTCAAAAATGTCAGATTAATCAACTTGACTATTTGTTACAGCACTAGAGTTTACATCACATCCACCATTTCATATGTGCTCATAATAAGATCCATGAATGCAGGCATGAATTATATATAATTATACTCGCTGCGGGAATCTTAAAAGCAACAATTGCAGTGTGACTGAGGCCACTTTGGATGGCAAACACACACACTCAAGATGTGGATGGATTAGCATGCTGAATGCAGCAGCACCTTGCCGTGCACACTTGCCATATGGCCAGTACGTTATATGCATATATGCAGTACATTTCCAGCATACTAAATCTGATTCCTATGCGAGTGTGACTGATTCAAAAGCACCTCTCAAAGTTGCATGAATTATCATCATGTAATCTCCTGGATTCGATACCAAAATAGCGATTAAACAACACAGTAAAGATGATACGATATGATATCATCAGGATATTTAAGTCACGACACAATCTTATTGTGATTTTAAACATTTTGCGATATGCTGAGTATTGCGATGAGATCTATTTTGCGATATATTGTCAACATCTGTTTTATCTAATAAGATACAGTTTTCACTCTATCTTCATCTTAGGGTTTTCATTCACATATCTTGAGGTCAGAGGTCAAGGGACCCCTTTGAAAATGGCCTTGCCAGTTTTTCCTCACCAAAATTTTGCATAACTTTGGAGCGTTATTCAACATTATTCCCGACAAGCTAACATGACATGGTTGGTATCAATCGATTGGTTAGGTTAGTTTCATAAGATACCAGTTTCTTCCCGCCACAACCTCTGCGAGTAGTAATAGCGGCTGGGCCCACTGCCGGGCCGTCGGATTGTTAAGACGTTAAAGGGACTGTTTGTAACTTTCTAAGCGTATAAATGTAGCAGGTCGGCACACATGCGCGCCGCTGTCTCGTCTCCTCTGCCTGCTCGCCTTCACTTAGACAGCGCGCGTTCTCGCGTGTGCGCTCACTCCACACTGCAGAAGACTTAGTTTAGCTCTGAGAATATCTAGTGAATGTTCAGTGGACGTTTGTGCAGAAATAAATGCTGCTGCTCCTCCAGACCAACAGAGGTTTCCCGCGTCTTGTGAAGTGACGGGGCTCAGCAGAGAGAAACGTTAGCGTCTCATTACCGACCGGTTGCTGGTGTCTTCCTGCTCTCTTCGGCTGCGGGCGGAGGGAGACAAGTTTCTCGCTGGGGAGCCCCACTGTTGAAGCCTGCGCTGAGGCAGGAGAACCATACACAGTATCAGCATTGATTCATGGAGAGACCTTGGTCTGGTCAGCTAACATTACTGCCAAGCAGGTGAAATATAGAGTGATATTGTGGTTTTAGCTGACGTGTGTCGCCTCACTGTTTTGAGCGATGCTCATTCATGTCCATTTAGAGCGAGCAAGCGTGAGCCCGACGCTGACTTTCGTTGATTTCACAGCCACAGGTGTCACTGTTAAAAAGCATTTCTGAAAGTTACAAATAGTCCCTTTAATAGTTTATATAGTAAAAGATCGTTACTTGACATCCTGGTATCGATACAATATTGCCACCTGACACCACTGAGACGGTATCTAACATAGTCTAGATACTCTGCCGGGGTAAAGTCAAGAAAAGATCCCGATGCATGCACAAACACTCACTGCCAAATTATAGTCAAGTGATTTCTAAAGTCATCCAGCGTTCGCTCTGCATTGCAGGTAAATAACCTTAAACAAATAGCTCTGATTGGCAGAGACACGCAGGAGCAAAAAACGATGTATGAAAAGAAATCAAGAGTCTGCACACATAATTATCTCCCCCTGAATACAGCAAATGTACTGTCTAGTCTCAAATAGACCTTATAAACAGCTCCATCTGACAGAAAGCAATAAATTAGCTGCATGATAGAACATGTGTACGAATGCCTCGGCATTCACATTAAAATGCCAAATAAACACACAATCCAAATATGAATACACTAGAATTACTTTTCACATCAGTATATAAAATGCATGATTTTGACATTAATTTAGACCAATTTATATGGTTGAGTTCAGGCGGAATTATTCATTTTAAGCACTGCCATTATAGTAATTACAACACCAGACGACTTTGTTTATCTACTGTTCAAGTTGATTAACTAAACCATCCAGATATTTCTCAACGGAAGAATAACATTCAATTATCCCAATTAAATTGACAAAAAAAAATGACGAACTTCTTTCTCATTACTGGTGTATCAATGTAATTTTCTAAGAGCTCCCAAAGCTGTAATTTACAGTGAATTTTAGTCTTATTGCCTAATGAAATGGTTTAAACGTTCTGGTATTTGTTGTATAGAGTGGTGCAGGGATGGTGTATTTTTGTAGCTCAATCTGGATTCCCTTGATAAAAAGCCAATGGGACTTTTCCATTGGGTTTTGGATTATTGCAGAAAATAAGCTCTGTGGCAAACACACATTTATGATGCTGACTGGTTTTGTTCAGCAAGAATCTCCACAAATGAACAACACTTTTATGATTTTTGAAGTGTAAATGATTGCCAGAAGTAAAAAGTTAACGTTAGGCTATAAACAAACTACACCACGGTCACATACAGTAAGCGCGAGTATACACAACTGGGCTGTAAAGGCAGACACGTTGGTGTGATGACATTTTGTAGTAGCAACTGCCTTTTTTAAGACATATTACAGGCTTCAAAATTCATGGGTGGGATATTTACTGACATATTTTATATCGTAAAACAAAACATTAAAATCTCTGAAGCTTGTGTTAACCACAGACCTTGCTTCAGGCATCTAACTAAAAACTTGCAGTGTCAATTGATTAAAATATCGCATGATTGTCCACAGTTAATCGCGATTAATCGTAAATGAATCGCACATTTCTGTATCTGTTCAAATGTAATTTAAAGGGAGGTTTGTCATGTATTTAATACTCTTATCAACAGGGAGTGGGTAAATATGCTTGCTTTATGCAAATGTATGTAAATATTTATTATTGGACATTAATAAACGACACAACACAATGAGAAATATTGTCCAGAAACCCTCACAGGTACTGCATTTAGCATAAATAATATGTTCAGATCATAACATGGCAAACTGCAGCCCAACAGGCAACAACAGCTGTCAGTGTGTCAGTGTGCTGACTTGACTATGACTTGCCCTAAAAACTGCATGTGATGATCATAAAGTGGGCATGTCTGTAAAGGGGAGACTCGTGGGTACCCAGAGAACCCATTTACATTCAGTTTCCAGTTTTTCCTCGCCAAAATGCAGCGTATGTTTGAAGCGATATTTAATCTCCTTTCCAACAAGCTAGTATGACATGATTGGTACCAATGGATTCCTTAGGTTTTCTAGTTTCATATGATGCCAGTATCTCTAATCTAGTTTTTAAAACTGAGCCAGCTACAACCTAAACATAAAAAAAAAATGTTAATGCGTTAAATAAAATAGTGGCATTCAAACTACTTTACGTTGACTCTAACGACGTAATTGTAAAATCTGCTGCCTGACTGAGGAGCCACATGTTTCCCCACCTTATCCAGAGTGAAATTCAGCCAGAGGTTTCTTTCCTCCGTCTCTTTTGTGTTTCAACCATCTGAATTGAAAATAGTGGGGTGTGTCCCTTATCATAAATCTAACATTTAACACCGAATGCACATAAATCTGACAAATTTAACACAATCACAGAGAGAAATGTGTGTGTGCGTTGAAAATGAGCATGTGAGCCTCTCTCCTAGACAGCTCACTCGGTGCAGTATCTTCCATTGCGTCATCGTACTAAATTATATACACCACGGGCCACGCTAATGTCGTTAAAAGCGATGTGAAGTCTCTCTTGCTCCCCATTTCTCCATCTCTTCCCTTTCTAGCTCACTCGCTATCTAATGTCTCTTCAGTCCTCCTCTTGCCTCTCGTCCTCTCCTTTACTCTCCTAATCTCCCATTCACTCTTTAAGCCATATCCTCCTCCTCCTCCTCCTTCACCACGCTGTACATCATCCCACTCCTGGTCTATCTGTTCAATTCCCTCGGCTTTCACGGCATGGCAAGACTGCTGAAGCCACTATAGCAAAATTATGCAGAGACTATATGATGTATATGGACACGGACAAAGCAATGGAACCTTTCTAGAACAAAAAATAAGAGAATTTGACAAATTATGCTAGAAAGGGAGCATTGAGGTAAAGCCTCAGATTAGAGAGTTTCCAACAGACTGGAGAGACAAAGACGCCAAGTGACAGAGGTTTGGAGACTCAACTCTAGCGCTGTCAGAGTATCTTAACCAACGCAGTCCATATATGACTCTCAGTGGGTTCGGAGCTGTCGGATTCAACTGGGAAACACACGCAAACACAAATCCGAGCAAACACACATATAAGAACTCTCACAAAACAAAAAATGTGGCCTGAAAGGGATTTAGAGGATCTGCCATAAATCCCCGTCAGATGCTGACTTGTTAAACTGACAGGGGTTGAAGGGGGATGAGACGGTCTCAGAGGAGCCAACATCTGATGTGTACAACACGAAACCTCCTTTAAGTAATCAAGCGTACGACTCCCAGGTGACCAGTAGACAGTTTGTGTCTGTCAAAAGAGCTTTAGTGACAGTGAGTAAAGAATCCAGTTCTTCACTGCACAAGAGAAAGACTGAAGGAAATGTGTATCCCTGAGATTTGAAGGGATTTTGACTGAAGCACAAAAGCAATGCTCAGCAGTTTGTTGTGTGTCTGTGTGTGTGTGAGAGAGAGAGGGTCAGTGGGTGGAGTTAGTTGGCGGTTCAAGAAGTAAAAGTCCTGCTCATATTACGCTGGTGTTAGGTGACCGGCAGTTGGAGCACTTCCAAGGAATGAATGGACATGAGATTAACTCATCGGTACAAAAGATGTTGCAGTACCTTGCACGGCAACTGGATTCTCCTGATATCGTGAGATCATGCAAGAATGGTGGGATCACATATCACACGAAAATCCATCTTGTCAGGTAATGCGTTTGTGGCCACGGGCCAATCAGCATCCTGTGAGGAGCTATGAGCGTGGCTTAACGACACATAGAGGCAACTATTCATTCTAAACAATGGTGGCTCCTAAAGAGGTTGGTGTAGATGCTGCAATAACATCGGTTATATCAGAACTGGAGAGTATTTCTTCATTTAAACGAGAGCAAAGAACGACACTGTAGGCTTTTCTAGATGGAAAAGATGATTTTGCTCTTCTGCAGGCAAGAATTTGATTGACGGATGCTTCATCCAATCACCTGCCAAGTATTTTTTTGAAAGGGCCTGCCCTTTTCCCAAATAGTTTCCAAAGACAGTTCCTCAGATGGTTATGTGTAACAAACCATCTGGTGGGAGGGGTTACACAAGATGACCCCCTTGCATTGGGAAACATCTTCTTTCGTAAAAGGTTTAAGACATAAAAACTTCAAGAGGAGAAGTCAGCTACAACTCCTGAATAGTGTTTTGGTGAAGCACATCCAATCACAGATCTTAATATTCTGCTGCGTGCAACGCTAACAGCGAGCTGAAGCTAAAATTCAAACTTTGTAGAAACCTCATAATATAGTCAACATTGAATCAGTTCAGTTTTTTAGAGTCTGTGCTAGTTTTACTTGCTAAGCTACTGGGTATCACAGTAGAGCTGAAATGATTAGTCAATTAATCAATTAGTCGACCAACAGGAAATTAATTCTCAACTATTTTGATAATCAAGTAATCAATTCAGTATCATTTTCAAGAAATAATGCCAAACATTCTCTGGTTCCAACTTCTCAAATGCTTTTCTTTGTCGTATATGACAGCAAATTAAATGCATTTAAGGTTTTTGTACTGTTGAAGATAAAATAAGTATTGTGAATGTCCCATTGGGCTCTTAATTGAGAAAATAATTGACAGATTAATCCATTGTTGCGTCTCTTTATCATAATATTTAGAGCTATTTGCCATACCAAACTGACGGAATGAATTGGTCTTCTTGGAAATATTTCACATTCGTTGCCTTAACATAAACCTACAGTATGATCCAGGAGACTCCTGTGTTTCCATCCTCAGGAACATTGAGGATATCATTGGGAGAGAAAACTTTAAAATGAGAATATAATGCAAAGTCATAAAAAAGGACTTCTAAAACCAGTGGCTCCTGCTACTTAACAAATCAATTAACAAAAAGTGTGACTGCAGTTTTTCTTTCATGTCAAAACAATGTTGAATGTTGCACTGAACGTTAGCTTGAAGCAGCTTCTTGTGTGTTTCTTTTTTGATCATGATTAGAAAATATTCTTATTAATACTGTGATGTTGAATTTAATTATACAACCCAAACATACAGATCAAGAAGAGTGCTCTTTTTTGCTCTTTCATACATAAAACATACTCATACTTAATTGGTGATATGATTAAACCTTTGTTCAAGCTACCGCAACATCATATCATTTCGACCTTCATAATGTTGGAAATGTTGAGAGGTGGAGAGGTTTCACACTCCACTTGCAGAACTATACTTAGCAGTTCTGTCGTCTCTTGACACAGTGAAAAGCAGGAGATGAGAGGCAGCTGAGAGAGGTGTCATATTTTAATTTGTTTTCTCTGTGGGAAATGAAACGATCCTAGCAGTCAGCTAAATGTGAACGCACAGAAACACACAAGCGTGCGTGGGTGAACAACCGGCTCACACACACACACATCCATCACCGATCATATCCCTAATCGAAAGTTGGAGAGGTAAAAACGCTTCCCTCTGAAGTTTCACGTGGGATGATGTGGTGATGATTTTGTGTTTTGAAATTAAGAGCTTTTACTCCCATGTGATGCCTGAGAGAACCAGGAAAATTAGAGAAGCTTTGAACGGAAAATGTAATCACAAAACCAAACTTTATCTACAAGTTAAAGGAACAGTGCAACGTTTTGGGAAATAGGCTTGTTTAATTTCTTGTTGAGAGTTAGATGGGAGGATTGATACCACTCTTATATCTATCTGTTGAATATAAAACTGGAGTCAGCATTTGGTTAGCTTAGCTTAACATAAAGACTGCAAAAAGGGGGAGACAGCTAGCCTGGCTCTGTCCAAAGGTAACACAATCCACCTACTACTACCTCTAAGAGCGCTTTCACAAGTCAACAACTAATATTCTCGGTTTTAATCAAACTCTGCTGTGGTTCGTTTGGGTGATTGTGAACTCTGGTGCGGACCAAAACTACTTATCCAAGACCGCTTGCGAGAGGTGGTCAAGCTAACCAAAACGCAGGCTGCCTTTGAAGGCATTTGTTGAGATGTACACAGGTAAACAAAGTCTGATGTTTGCTTGACATCTAGGCCAAAGAGAACATACAGAATATGCTAAATAAAGTCCACAAAAATAGTGCTGTTTATTAAGTAATTCTGGATAAACTGGAGGAGAAGAGATGTGTGTGCACAGTAGATTAATGCTGAGTCAAAGTGAAAACATTTCGACAGCAATATTTCAAAGTCTTGAGAAAGCTCTGGAGACGAAAAAGATACATTTTCTCTTTCGTACACTCCCCTCAGCAAATGTTTTTTTTATTTGAACCACATTAAATAGAAAACTAACCAAAAGTAACAATTTCACTCTGATTCAGACTAGCCAAAAGGGCTATGTGTAAAAAACACCACATTGTGGTTTCATGTGGGGTTAGGTTGTGGACTATTTCTTGGCTGGGAGCAGTGACTTCCTGGAGTCTTTTCATCACTCTGAGGTTGTCTGGCAACCTGCGGAGACTGTAGGAAGTGGCTCACTGAGCCCGGCCAAAAACAATAGTCCGACACTTAAACCCTAGATTGTCTCAACTTTGGACAGAAGAGATGACTAGCTGTTTCCTGTCTTTATGCTAAGCTAAAGATCTCCTCAGTTAAGTCTTAAAATGTTTCGTTTTGTCCGACCAACAGTTTGCCATTAACTTCTTCCACTCCTTGAGGGTGCCAGTGCCCTCGGTTGGGTTTACTGTCTTTCAGAGGCTGTAGCGGGAGCTAAACGTATCCTATGAAACTAGAAAACCAAAGGAATCCATTAGTACCAACCATGTCATGCTGGCATGTCAGGAAGTTAAGCTAAATTGGTGAGGAAAAACGGGCTTGACTATTTTCAAAGGGGTCCCTTTATGATGATCACATGGCAGTTTTGGGCAAAAACCATGCTGTTCTTTGCATGCAGTATAAATGTGTTATTTTTGCCTACTAAAAATGGTTTCTGCATACTGGGGACCTGCCATCTACTCCTAAAGACCCCCTGTCCCCCCGTAAAAAAAGACAAAATGGGTCTATGAAAAAGAAGGGTGGAGTGGAAAAGGTTAAAAAACTATTAACAGAGATATAAAACAAACAAATCTTCATATTTCTAGATCCTGGAACCAGCAAATGTTTGACATTTTTGATTGATAAAGGCCTTAAACAATGAATCGACACATTTTTTTGTCAATCAGCTAATCAAGTCAGCTAATCAGCCAATCATTGCAACCCATTATATTCTATTTAATCCTATATATTCCTTAGAACCTCTCCTGGAAATCACTCTGGCTTAGTGCCCTAATCAATCAGTTTTTAGAGTCTCACCGTTCTGTGTCTTTGCAGATCAATAGAATATAAATAACTATGTGAGCGCGGCAGTACGTTATAGGTATTTAAAAAATCATTTTGAAAGCTGAAACTCATTCTAAGCTCCCAGAAGACATTAGCTAGTGGCAGAGTCATTACGTGGATGAGTTTTAATCCATTTCAAAAAGGGACCAAATAGAGAAGCTGGGTTGATTCTACAACAGGAGATGGATGGGAAACAGAAACCCTACACAGAGTGAGATGGAGCGAGAAGGGTGGCAGTATACCTGGCTCCTTGATACATCTCCATTCTTAAATAATGATATGAATATTTCGTTGAGGTGGCCTCCAACTTTTGCGCTGGAAATCACAGTGAGTCCTTGCAATTTTAAAGCCCTGGGGCTTCAATTATTCAAGTATCATTCCTTTAACAATATTTTTCCATCACAGGGCAATTTAGCCAGGTAGTAAAATCGGGACTTTTCTGCCTCGTCTGCCTCTGAAAGCACTCATCTCAGCGTGTGAGGAGAGGAACACATCCACATCTAGGACAGAGACACCCACTGCTAGAGCAGGGGCAAACAAAGACAGCAAGGAGTGGGAGAGAAAAAGGGGGGAGGAAAAGTGGATGATTTTCAAATAGTCTAAACGGAATTCAGTCATCCGTTTTTTCCATGTGACTGACGACGCACACACTGGTCTCCCTTTGTGTTTGGAGTGTCATAATTACCTCCTTTATTTTGGATAATTTATGGTCGAATAAAACTGGGATTTGTGCACCGAGCAGGAGTAGAATTCTGTGCAGATAATGCCACAAAAAAAAGGGAAAAACCATTGAAATCTAAACAAGCTGTTGAAGATATAAGAGCATGAAACACAAGTGAACACTTCTAGCTACACACAGTTCGCCCAGAGCAAGATCCCTGAGGTGCAGAGATCAGAGACAACACGCCAACAACCTGCCTGGCAAACAGTGTGTGTGTGTACAGAGAGAGAGACAATAAACAAACACACCCCCTCACCTGTACAAGTCACCATCTGGGGGATAGGATCCTCGACTGTGCTGCAAAGACCCCTGGGAAAGAGACATGACATCAGTTATAACAGTGATGCTATAGGCGACGCCTCGGGGGCCCCAGCAGTGATGTGGTCAGCACTGCAGATCCAATAAAGGAGCCTTTTTGTTTCTCTTCATTCACATCATAAATTCATTCATTAAATCGCTTTCATAGCATTCATTACTCCTGCACCGCCTCAGTGCATCATAAGTAATAAGAAATTGGTTTGTTAAAATAGTTTTGTACATGCATGTATGAAATCTAACATATAGAAAACATATATCATGTTGCAAAAGTGGCCATAATCATGCAGGATAAAGTAGAGATGGTCATTAATGCACACAAACTCTAGAAATTAATGTTGCATATGATTCTTTGTCTTTCTATTTCTCTTCTAGTATACTGCAAACACACTTCTGTGTATTGATTTTACCATAAACAGGAATAAAATGGAAGATAAACCCCCATTATAAATCGATTTCTACACCTGTCCAGATGATGTTACTAATCCAGGATACACATCACTGCAAGTAAAGTCAAACTACAGTATAAAACGACCGCTTAGCAAGATAAAAAAATTGCTCCTGCACCGCCTCAGTGCTCACAAGTTATAAGAAATTGGTTTGTTAAAATAGTTTTGTACATGCATATTTGAAATCTAACATATAGAAAACATATATCATAGTACATTAAATCAGCATAAAAGTGGCCATAATCATGCAGCATAAAGTAGAGATGGTCATTAATGCACACAAACTGTAGAAGTTAATGTTGCATATGATTCTTTGTCTTTCTATTTCTCTTCTAGTATAATGCAAACAGACTTCTGTGTATTGATTTACCATAAAATGAAATCTAACATATAGAAAACATGTATCATGGTACATTAAATCAGCATAAAAGTGGCCATAATCATGCAGCATAAAGTACAGATGGTCATTAATGCACACAAACTCTAGAAATTAATGCTGCATATGATTCTTTGTCTTTCTATTTCCCCTCTAGTATAAAGCAAACACACTTCTTTGTATTGATTTTACCATAAACAGGAATAAAATGGAAGATAAACCCCCATTATAAATCGATTTCTACACCTGTCCAGATGATGTTATACTAATCCAGGATACACATCACTGCAAGTAATGTCAAACTACAGTATAAACGATAAAAAAATGTGATTAAACACTTTTCTAAGCTCATGTTTGAAGTGAATGGGCGGCTGGAGGTCAATTTATCAACTGTTACATCACTGATGAGCCTCATCTCTACTCTAATTAAGCGGATCCATGGATGCGCAGAGAGGTTTAAGTGGCGCACGGAGGATTGTAAAGAAAGCCTCATACCTTTCAGATTGAAGGGAATCTCAGCAACCTGTTTGAGAGAGCGTTTTCTTCTTTGTAAGTCCGGTGATGTCCTCTCTCTCTCTTTTCTCTCTCTCTCTCTCTCTCTCTCTCCAGCAGCACCGGTTCATTAAAGACCCTCCTGCGCTCTCTCTCGCTATACAACCGGAACCATCACGTCATTCTCCGCCGGTCGGTTCGGTTATCCTCCCGGTTCACGCACAGCCAGGTGCCAGTGAGGGCCTGTGGGGAATCTCATGGCATCCTCCTCCTCTTCCTCTGTGGAGCGCTGGAGACGGATGAGACGAGGTGGTGGTCCTGATGCTGAGTGGCATCGCTCGGCTGCTGCTGCTGCACCGGGGGGCGGTTTGGTACCACAGCTTGACACCGTGTGATATCACTTTACCGGGAGGGTGGGAGGTGGAGGTGGAGGTGTACAGGGAGGTCGTCACCAGCCTTAATTTGATTTGCACCCTGACTGACAGCTAGCCACCCCCCACCCCTCTCACACTCAGTCACATGATATTGATCTTGCCCAG
>CAKAOI010049947.1:202975-218760 GCA_916701655.1 Sebastiscus albofasciatus
TTTTTTTTTTTTTTTTTTTTTTTTACGTTTTCTTTCTTTCTTTCTTTCTTTCTTTCTTTCTTTCTTTCTTTCTTTTTTTCTTTCATAAAGGGACTATTTGTATCTTTTCAGAAATGCTTGTTGACAGCGACACCTGTGGCCGTTAAGTCAGCAAAAGTCAGCATCGGGCTCGCGCTTGTGCTCGCTCTACATAGACATGAACGAGCATCGCTCAAAACAGTGAGGCGACACATGTCAGCTAAAATCACAATATCACTCTATATTTCGGCTGCTTGGCAGAAATGTTAGCTGACCAGACGAAGGTCTCTCCATGAATCACTGCTGATCCTAGTGTTGGCTTTGAGGCTGAAGCAGGAAGAGAAACGTTATCGCCTCTCAACTGCGCCCGCAGGGAGACACCGGCACCCGGTCGGAGACGATAACGTTTCTCGTTGCGGAGCCCCGTCACTTCATAAGACACGGAAAACCTCTGTTGGTCTGGAGGAGCTTCGGCGGTTATTTCTGCACAAACGTCCACTGTATATTCACTAGATATTCTCAGAGCTACGAAGTCTCCTGCAGTGTGGAGTGTGCGCTCATGAACGTGAGGTGGAGCGAGAATGCGCGCGTTGTGTGAGTGAAGGCAAGCAGGCAGGGAGAGGAGCAGTCTGAGTAGCTAGCCACACGCGGGCGCGCATATCCGACCCGGTAGATTTATACGTGTAAAAAGTTACAAACAGTCCCTTTAATTTATCGTTCTCTTCATTTTGTTTTATCCATATTTCATTTTATTTTATTTTGTTATGAGGAAAAGGAAGGAAAGCAAAAAAAAAAAAAAAAAAAAAACTCAACTGGCTGGGAATGAGCCATGATGCCTCAGCACCAACTGGGCTCCTCCTCCATCTCCTCCCTCCAACCATTTCCTCTGGATAGAAAAGGGCATAAGCCCTGAGCTATCAAACCAAGCTCACGAATTTAAGAGTACGAGTCACCAGCCTGAGATGAAAGCGTAAAGCTGCTGGAGTTTCAACAGAGGTGGTGCTGGAGGTTCACTTCGGCTTTTTGTTGAAGGAAAATTTCCAAATTTACATCCAAAGCCTTGATCTCTCTGTAAAGTAAAAACCCTATTTCTTGACTCTGCAATCCTTACGTGGAACTTGCAAGAGCATGCTGCACCTGTCTCAGTAGGTTTCATAAGGCTGAAAGAATGGTGGCAAATAATCTCACAAGCTTGCCCACCAAATTACATGCAAATCATTTCATGCGTATTTGAGATATCTTTACAGGAAAAAAAAAACTCCTTTAAGTACTTTAAACCTCAGTAAAAGTAAAATTCGATTTTTTTTTAAGTGAATTTGAAATATAAGAAACCCCAAAGTGTATGTGATCTTACATAAACTACAACTTCAAAATGAGTTAAAAGTTCAGCTTAGAAATGGAAAAAGCAAAGTTAAAGCCCCTGAGAAGCAACCAGGCTCTCTTTGGCAGGAATGTCTTCATCTCACTCACACATTTCTACTGTAGGGCTGTCCTCCACCAAAGACATTCTTAGACGACTAACACTAATACCATTTTGTCGACTAATCGATTAGTTGATTTAATCGACAGAAAAACTGAGTTTCTCCACAAAGAATCACACAAAAGCACCACTTTAAATCTTGTGTTTACCAGAGATGTGCTCAGAAGTTGCTTGGAAATAAGTCATTCAGCATAAAAAACAACTAACCGACTAAAGAAATCTTAGTCGACTAAGACCAAAACGGCAATTGATCGACTAAAGAAGGAGCAGCCCTAAGTATTAGGCTACACAAAACAGCTGCAATAAGAATGTGTACTTAGTTGTGTCCACTCATTGAGTAAAAGTCCTAAAGCTTTATTAATAGTTAATAAATTGTTTGCTGATGCTTTATTCAGTTTCCGGCCATGTTTTAAATACATTTTTGGGTTGCCAGGTTGTGTAAAAATCTCTCTTTCAGATGTTTATCGGACACTTTGCCTTTTTAGGTCTTTATAGTCAGTAATCAGGAAGACATGCTCCAATGCACCATTTGACCTCTGACCTTCTGGAATAAGAGCTGCGGGGCATTTCTGCATTAACATTTACAACTGCAGACTTGAATTTACTGTAAAAGCCATTTTATCAATGCAACCTGTTATGACTTAATTTATTATTTTATATACCGATTCATGCTTAGAAAGCGAGAAACACGAGCGTTTAGTAATGACTATGCAGTGCCCGTTCAAATTGTGCCCGCTCGCAGCTGTCACAATAACCGCTCATCCAAACAACTTCACACTCAACACTGAGTAACTAATACAGCTGCCATGACATAGTTGCATCTCCTAGCAATGCTAGATGTGTCAGTTGAGTGCAAAATCTTACACGAACATCGACAGAGAGCGAGCTGTACCCAGAATGCCGTTTGACGGTGTAACAGTTAAGTTAACGCGCTGCATAATTTTGAAAAAATATCTAATTCAATCATTTTTACTTTAATTGCGATATATGATCTGCGATATTAGAAGGAATGATACTTTTTACATCATTACTCTCATTTTCATTTAAAACATAATAAAATGATTATGGGGTGATTTTTGTAGGTACCAAACAGAGATGTTTTCTTAAGTCTACAGAATCATAATGTGTAGGCCAGGACGTATTACACAATATTTCATTTTAAATGGTATTTTGACATACATTTCACCTTTAAAAAATATTATAATTTCCTAGAGAAAATAGAAAATTGCAGTAGGCCATATTGCAATTTCTATAAACTTTCCATTAATTGTGCAGCCCTATATATAACGCACTGCTAATAAATATGTCCCGTAGATCTCAATAGCTCATACTCAACACTGCACTTCCTCGGTCCTCAGCAATACAAACAAAAAGTGTGTCTCATTAATGGTGGATAACTGATCTGTAAAGCACAAATAAATGATTTATTAATCATTTAGAAAGCCACTAGTTACATTTTCTGATACCCTTTTTCAGGATGCCTTATGAGAAAATGGTACTATGAAGAAAATAGATTGATTTCACTATAAGTTAGAGAATAAACAATGTTGGAATGACACTGAAAAGATGTTTCAAGCTCCTTTCCTGCTGTTAAAGGAGCTGATATCTCAGGTATGGGTACCTGTCTCTTAAAGATTACAGGGTCATTGACCTCACAAAATGGTCTAGACAGTAAAGTCTCAAAGGATAACAGTCTGGGTGAGCTTCGAGTTCGAGCTGCTGTCCATGGTGCTGAAGTTCACTCTGAGAAAAGGGCAAACACAAAGACAATCATCTCTTTACATGTAACTAAAGGATTAGTTTTATACGTCTTTGCTACACTATCTTCCTTGTTCTAATTCCCTAAAGCAGCTGGAGCTAACCATCTCTAACTGCTCCTGCAAACAAGATCCATCTTGACCATAATACCCATATAATGAGGGGAATTAGCCTGGCTACATTTGTTTAAGTATAATCTTGATCCGGGGAAAAAAAAAAACGGCTCATCTGTTTAACATTTCTCTGCCGCCGTGTGTCTCTGGCTAAGTTAAGCTAGCTTTGTAGCAGGGGGCTGATGAAGGCAAGCCAGTGGGGAGTTCTGAGATTACAGCTCAAATTGAATAAAGGAGTCGACACATTACAGCGGCTTAGAAGATACACCCCACTGCACGGGTTCATTTGAAAACCAGCACAAACACGGCACACGGAAACACACACAAGCAACACGCTTAAACCCGGCCAGCCCCTCTCCTTAACGCCGTCTTTACCTTTCCTCTCATTTTCTCTCCGCCACACACAAACACACGTGCACGAACACACCGAACGACTCACAACCACTCAGCGCGGCCCCCCCCGCCTCATGACTTGAGTTCATTATTGCCTTGGCAGGGTTCCTCAGATGAAATTAGAATGACAACAGGAATGACACAGAATGCAGCAGTGGAAAGTTTACACAGGGTGAAGTCGAGGGCGTGTGCACGTGTGTGCGCGCGCCGAACAAATCTAATCTTCTCTGATTCATGGGCAAGCTTGTCTGCATGCATTTGCGATACACTTCCTCTTTGCGTATGTACTCAGTCTAAGAGATGGAGACAGAGAGCGAATGAGAAAGAATGGCTTGTGACAGTAGAGCACAGCACGAGCACAACTCTCCGGGACAAAGTCACAAAGCCTTTCTTAGCAGGACCACCAGCTAGTGTTGACGGCGCAGGCTGAGTTCATTTACTGGCAATACTACTTGTGACACAGTTACACAGTCTGAATTATGAATTCAGTCTTCCTGATCCAAAGAAACGCTGCTGCTCACTGTTGCACAATCAGACTATGGGGGGAAAGGCAAATTCTAATTTTCCTCAAAAGCACAGATAACAGCAGGGTGGATGCTGACTGTGCTTTATTAAAACTGTGAACTGTTTTTTCTTTTTCTTTTGTGTGTGTATGTGTGAATTGTTTTAAAAACTTTCATTCTTTTTATATAATATACAGCACTGGTTCCCAATCTGGGGGTCCCGACCCCTACTAGGGGTCGCCAAAGCTTCACGGGAGGTCACCAAGCCTTCTTGATTTTAAGGGGTATAAGTAAATTAAAATTTTTGAAAATATTATATAGTTGGCCTTTCAGCATTTCATTCATTTCTGTGAAGAAAACTAAATGAAATTGTTTGACTCTTGGGCACTGCCGAGGTGCCCTTGAGCAAGGCACCAAACCCCCAACTGCAGCATGTTAGCATGCTGCAGTTGGGGATTTTTTTAAGACCACTGCTGTGCCAAAGAACAGCCTCTCAGAGCCGACAGCATGGCAACCATTAGGGCTGTCCTCGACCAAAGAAATTCTAACACTCATACGATTGACGATTAGTTGATTTAAATCAACACATCTGTGAAACTGAGTTTCTCCACAAAGAATCACACAAAAGCACCACTTTAAATCATGTGTTTACCAGAGACGTGCTCATACGTTTCTTGGAAATAAGTCATAAGTCAGCATAAAAAAAAATGACGAATCAACTAAAGAAAACTTAGTCGACTAAGACCAAAACGAGCGACTAAGAGGAGGCAGCCCTAGAGCCACTATAGACTTTTTGTTTCTTTGTAAACGCAGAAAGGGCAATAAAATCTAATGTACAAGCAATACATTATTTTTGGCTACATTTTTATAAAGGAAATCTATTTTCTAAAAAGCTGAATGTGAAGTATTTCTAAAAAAGCGGTGGTCAAAATGTTTCACTGCAAAGCTCAAAATGAACTATGAAATCTTTTATTGCCAGCGACAAATTGTCTGCTGCAATCCAGTGAGGTGCGGCGACAAGGAGAATATAGCCACGGTAAATCTTGTTCTACTAGTAAAAACACCAGCTGATTTACTCCTCAATAAACCCGTTCTTCTACGGCACCTCTGCAGAAGAAGAAGAAGGATCAAACTAATGGAAACATCACATAAAAACTCTGAAGACGGCTGAATGCCAGGCAGCGTTACACCACGTTAAAAGCATCACTAGCAGTCGCCACTCTTTCAAATGGTCTTCAAACATGTTTTCATTAACACCAACACAGTCGAGTGTCTTCTGTGGCCTCTGAGCTCACCAGATTGAAACATCTCTAAACCTTTATGGGAAATCCTAGAGAACAGAGTGTGATAATAACTTCTTTAACCTTCAAAGAACTGCAGGCTTTTCCTCTTTAAGGATGTTTTTGGACTGCAGTACACACTTCAGGTGATCGGCAGTGCAAGAAGGACTGAAGCTAAAACATCTCCTTCATATTCATGTTCATCAAAGTTTCAGTATCTTTGGTTGGGTGTACTGTAGGCCAAGTGTCCTATCCTTAATATCCTGTATTCTCCACAGAGGAGATTAAAGCAGCTGATCAACCAGGGAGGCAGCAGCTCTCACATCACAATAAACTGAAAGCTAATTAAATCGGTTTGTCACCACCAAGAAAGCTCTGTGGGACTGCACAGTACTGCAAATTGCTACCATATACTCAGAACTTGTCAAGTGAAATACACTTTTATTAAAGACTGGGAGTGTAGCACCACCATCTATCACGCAGGTAGATTATTACTTCTTTTTTAGCTGGGCTCCCTTAAATGTTTCTCTTTATTTTTGCACTGTGTTATTAATGCCAGAAAAACACATTCAGTTCTCTTTTTAATTTTACTGTGCATTACTAACCTACTGCTACTTCCTTCGCTTACATCTCTCTGCAAAAGAACTGTATTCACATGTCATTTTCAGCTCACATTATTTCCAGATTTGACAACCTGAAGTAGATTCACACTGAAACAAAAAAATCTGAATTATATACAGTATGTCTTTTTTTCTGTGTCAGTTTCCAGCTGTTTCCAGCTAACCACATACTATTGTGTAACGTTAGCTAGTTAGCTTAACCTGACCCCAACCTTTCCCTGGATTAAACCAGTTAGTTATCTATCTCTGCTAACTCCTAACCATAACTCAACCTAAACCCTCTCACCCCAACCGACATGAGAAACATCATTTTAGCGGGAGGGAAACAATATTCTAGGGGGCAAATATGCTTGCTTTATGCAAATGTATGTATAAATGTATTATTGGGAATCACTTAACAACCCAAAACAATGACAAATATTGTCCAGAAACCCTCACAGGTACTGCATTTAGCAAAACAAATATGCTCAAATCATAAAATGGCAAACTGCAGCCCAACAGGCAACAACAGCTGTCAGTGTGTCAGTGTGCTGACTTGACTATGACTTGCCCTAAAAACTGCATGTGATTATCATAAAGTGGGCATGTCTGTAAAGGAGAGACTCGTGGGTACCCAGAGAACCCATTTTCATTCACATATCTTGAGGTCAGAGGTCAAGGGACCCCCTTTGAAAATGGCCATGTCAGTTTGGAGCGTTATTTAACCTCCTTTATGATAAGCTAGTATGACATAGCTGGTGCCAATGGATTCATTAGTTTTTTTATAATTTCAGATGATAACAGTATTTTCACTCTAGCTTCAAAACTGAGCCTGCTACTAGCGTAAAATCACAAGTTGCGTCAATGCCTTAAAGAAATAAGTGGCGTTAAAACAAATTTATCACATTAACTCTGACAGCCCTAAATAATATTAATAAAACTTAAACTATCTCTATTATTCCTGTTGCTCTTATGTAATCAATTAGAAGATTGTGTACTTGATGTCTTTCCCAGCAGGTTCCCCGATGTAATATTGTGTTTTCCATCATGTCGTCCTGATCCCTTACATGTTTTAAATGGGGAATATCAACTTCTGTCCTCCAAGAGGCGATTCAGAGTCCCTACATTTAACCTGCATCAGGCGAAAGAACGCTTTTGTCCATCAGTCCATCTGGTTGCTAAATAATAATGAATGTGCTGCTAAAGACATGTAAATCCAGAGGACAGATGGTGATAGTGTAATGGGTTATGTATGAATGATTGTGATGTGTTTTGTTTTTTGTCTGATGGGTCTTACTTATCTGTCTGTTTATGGTAACAGTATGTCTATTGTATGTGTACTTTTTCTCAAACTGAGCTGCCTATGGATGCAAAATGAATTTCAGTGCAAACTAAAAAATAAAGTGGTATCGTATCGTATCCTGATATTAACTCCCTTCTTTCTTTGTCAAACCTGTTGCAATCTATAAGTGCATGTTTGACAGATTTGGGTTTATTACAGAGTTTTCATAGTCAAGTTGGGTGCTTGCCTAGATCTATGGAGTGTTTGCTTAAATCCTGTATGTCCTATTTTCACACGGGTAATGATCTCCGTCATCCACCAACGTCTACATGTTTTTGAATCCCGTGCAGATGTCTCCCTGTGTCACCTAAATCCCAGGTTTGTGCATTATAGTCCTTTATGATAGTTCAATATTATAGAGTCGATAGTGTGCTTTCAACTTTGTGGCAAGGCCCTTTCTTTCCTGATTTAACATGACAGTCCCCCTGTACACGTACAGTGATGAACTTGAACGCCGACTGCGAGCCAGGCCTTAACGCCAAACATCAGTGTTGGACCTCACTAATGCTCTTGTATCTCTGCAGACAGGTTCCAAAATCCTGTGGAAAGGTCATTAAAGCAGTAGATTAATTCTCATAGTTTTCAAAATGAGATGTATCACAAATAGGTGAAAATGTTTTGGTGTCTACATACTTTTGGCCACACAGTGATCCCTGCAGTACACACTTTATGTGGACAAGCTGGTTTGCCATCCATCGTTCAGGTAGCCCAGTTATCATTAAACGTGAGGCTACTGCAGGTGAAGACTTCGATGCGTCCCTGTGGGCATATTAGTCAATTCTGTTAATACGCTCTGCTGTGCCGGGCTCCAGGATTAGTCTTTAATTACATTCAACTGTGCAGAATGTCACCAGCCACACGCCCGACACAATGTCGCCTGCAAAAACCTTTTCACCAGGGAGGAGGTGGAGAGTCTGTGAGTAATGTACGATTTACACATAAATAAAACCTGTGCAAATGAATGAGCTGGCACCATACTGAGTCACCAGCATGCAAACACTTGTGGCTTTAAAAAGATGTGGATTATAGCAATTCGCGGTCGTCAGTGGTGTTTAATGTGATTTGTGTGTTAAGGAAATTGCAGGTGTCAGGTAAGCTGGCAATTAGAGAAAATATACAAAACGTCAAAATAGTGTAAATGTAAATTCCTCCCACCTTTAGTACGAGCTTGGCGGAGAAAATGCACTGAAAAAAAATCTAAATAAACTGAATTAAAGTCTTAACATTTCACAAGTTTGAGTGTACTTCTTCTACTTCAATAGATTCAAGTATGTTTACTGTAGTCAGCTTCATTCATGCACTCATCACTCATTGATTTATTCTCTTTGCAAGTTTCATACCAGGGCACGATCCAGGTCAGCTAAGTGCACAGCAGAGCTTGAAACCCAGCACACGATCACTCAAATACACACATCTGGAGTTCAAAGGACTTTCGGCAGTTTTCACGGTTGATTTGTGTTTTTAAAATGGGTTTGCAGGCTCCACAAACAAACAGTGGAGAAGACAGGGATTTCGGAGCTGTAATAGCAGCGGCAGAGCTCGGAGAAACCAAATAAATGAAAATTTGATTCAAAAGATTTTCCGTCAGTGTTGGATAGAGAAATAGATAGGAGCGCTCCCTCACTACCCGGTGTCTGAGGATATGAAATAATTGAGTGTGAGAAAGCAGGAAAGATCATCAGTTACCTAAAAGAAAAAAACTCTATCATCACCATCACATCCAGGCTATCTCGCCTATATGCACACAGTGTGGGTAAAAACTACTGCCGGGCGCCAGAGGCAGGATCCAGGTCCAGAGAGGAGCCGTTTTAACCTTCCTTCACCTCCACATATTAAGTGCCTGCATCTGTAATGAGGCGGAGTCCCTGAACGTGGCTCAGTGAGAGGCAAAGCGCAGCCATCTGTCCGTCTCGCGGCCTCACAGTTTATTCGAGTATCTTGTGGTAGGGGAAGAGGGGGAGGTCTTTAATGAAAGCGGGGATGTCCATGACGGCTACGGCGCCCGCCATCTTGGGTGAGGCGGCGAGGAAGGTGAGCTTTGACACCTCGCCGTAGGCAGAGCCACTTAAATCCTCCTCTTTGCCCTCTTCTCCTTCTTGTTTCTTACCACCCCCCTCCTCATCGTCATTCTCTTCAGCACCAAATCCCACCACCTTAAGGAGACAAGGATACATTTAATGTGTTGCTACATGCACACAAACATGTGTTTCACACTCAAACAAACATAAAGGTGTTGCTTACGTGCACGCTGAGTTGGCGGCTGTTCTGTCCTCGATGTTCTTTGTACCAGGAGACCAGCTCGACTCTGGTCATCTGCTTCAGAGCGTTGATCTAAACACACACAAAAACACTGACGGTAAGAACTCTGGGAATGACAGGTGCCCTTCAGTGAAAGTTTAGCCTCTTAATCTGATTGTTATGATTTTTATGGCTCATTTAGCGGAATGGTTCAGACAGTCTGCCGTCTTTATCGAACCAGTTTGCAGCAAAAAGAAAGCTCAGAGAAAACCCACCGTGCAGCAGCAAATGGTACACAAACACAATATCTAGCTGGTGGAGAGAGTCGAGCCTCCAGCAGATAAAGAGCCAGATATTTCCCTCAGGAGTTTGTGGAGAGCAAACCAAAGCTAAAAGGGGGAAGTAAATATTGGACTTACAATCAAAAGGTGGGATGGCAATGTTGCCTCGTGTTTACTGCATTAGTCTAAATTAGCAGTTTAAATCACCACGTTGCCAGTGCATATTGAAAATGATAATTCTGTTAATGTTGTGCATGTGCTCTTTTGCCCCCTAGTGGACAAAATTTAATTAATGTTGAATTAACACACTTAATATGGAAATATTAGGAGTGAGATTTTCATTTGGAACTACGGTTGGTTTCAGGTTTGTTTTGTGTGTTTGATATGATATGAGAAAGGTTGAGGCAAATGGTAAAGAAGACACATATGGCTAACTAATAGTGGATTAAAGCTGCAGTTGATAACCTTGAGCAAATATGATAAAAAGTTCGTATCCAGTACTGCATGAGATAGAAAATCTGTGAAAACAACCATGTTTCTCTGCCTCCTTTTAGTGCTCCTAATGGCATCTGTAAGGTTCTACAGCGCCCTGAACCAAAACAACCAATCAGAGCTGAGGAGTCTCTGGGCTGAGTTGTCAATCACTGCTCGCGAAACTCACAAACTCCGATTAAACTGTCCAACAGAAAGTTTGTGACCCGCCACTGCCCACCGGCCGGAGCAAACTTTTTCATTACACATCTAAACAGTTCACTACAAGATGTTTCTGACAGTGGTGGAAGAAGTATTCTGATCTTTTACCGAAGTAAAAGTAGCAATACAACAGTGTAAAAATAGAAATGCTGCATTCAAACTCTTACTTGAGTAAAAGCACAAAAGCATTAGCATCAAAATATCCTTAGCAAAAGTAAAAGTACTCCTTATGCAGAAGGGCACATTTATATTATATCATATTACTGGATTATAATTACACGTTAATGTTGCAGCTAGTAAAAGGCGGAGCTACTTTTAATTACTTCATACACTGCTGGGTAGTTTAATCTATAATAATACATCATAATGTGTTAGTTGATTTATATTTTGTATTGATAATCTAAATCTGTAAAGTAACATACCTCTCTGTTGAGCCTGTCGAACACAAACTGCTGTGTAACCACCTCGGCCCAGTTCCTGTCCACCTCCTCCCCGAGGTGTGTGTCCTCACACTCCTTCAGCTTCACTAACGCAGTCACCTGTACAAAACACACACACACAGCACGCAGGGTTTCTACACACTGTTTTTGATTTCTGGAGTATTTGAAACAGCAGATGTGAGTGTGCAGATGTGAGTGTGCAGATGTGAGTGTGCAGCTGGGTCTGACATGATTAGGGGGGAATGTGTTTTTAATCCACCAAAGTAACTTGAAAAGAAACTTTTGACATTTCTAAAAACTTTTTGTATCATTTTCTGCAACTTTTCTGCTTTTGCATAACAAAGGAGGAAACACACACACACACACACACACACACACACACACACACACACACACACACACACACACACACACACACACACACACACACACACACACACACACACCTGAGTATTAAAGGCCTCCTCCGTCAGCGAGTCAAGCGTCTCCCCAAATGAAGCCAGAAACTCTTCAATCTTTGACTCCACCAGCTCGGTGCTGTGAGAACAGAGGACATGAGAGGTATAAGAGATATATTAGAGGCTATGGGGTGTATTTGACTCCTTTAGTCATTTATCAGCTCCACCGGCTCCTCTCTTTCCAGGGCCACGTAGATAAATTGTAGCTCGGGTTTGAGTGAACGGTAAGATATATTACAGCTTGGTTTTGGGAAAAGCGGTTCAGATAAATCGTGTCTTGCTTTTGGGCGAATGAAAAGGTTACGATTGTGTTGCAGACTCACTTGAACTTGGTGGCCTGTGTTTCCACGGTGACAGAGAAACCCAGAACGCCTGAGGTGTTTCTGCAGGTGGGGTAGACATGGTACCTGCAGGGGGAGACATGAAAACAGACAGCGAGGATGAGAGATGTTGGGAAGCAGTTAAACCGAGAAAGATCAAGATAACCAGACGGAAAAGTGTGTTACATTTGCCAAAAGGTAAATGTCCCACCTGCCCTGACTTTCTCTACTTTGCACTCTATAATAATGCTGATAATAATAACAATAACAGTCTGGAAAGTAGGAAGTTGGAATTTAACCATGTAGTAAGTAACAGAAGACACAATTTGAACTGCAGATAAATGTAAAAAGTATTGTCCAAATGTACTTAGAGCAGTTAAGAACTTGAAAAATCTCCCTTTAAGGTACATTTTGAACAGATAAAAAAGTGTGATTAAATCGCGACTAAATATTTTAAATGATTGACAGCCCTAATAGTAACAGTTGAAAAGTTCTATTTTGCCTAAATGTCATAAATTTCCTTTTAAAAAAGCAAACATTTTATTGATAACCTATAACTACACTCACCCAAGAGTCTCTTTGGTCCGCAGGAAGTCAAAGCAGGGTTCCTCCATGTGCATCTGAAAGACAACAACAACAACAACTCAGTCAAGCATGGAAGAATGACACCATAAGTCTTTCTCATTTACCAGTTTGATTCCTTTCCTCGCCTCCTCTCCTCGTGTCTTAGTCCGTCCCACAGGAGATGAGAGCGGAGGAGGCAGGGAAGAGACATCGTTATACGTTATACCGCTGTATTTATGATCTCTATCAAGACAACTTATATATTTACTATTAATTCAATTCACAACGTGGCTTTCCAGCTGTGTGTCACGCATCTTTTATACGTCGCTGAAAACACTTATGCGAAGGATACACCTGTGTATCGCTTACAGCTCCTCCACCTAGCCTCCTTGCTCCTCCAGATGCATTTTTGCAATTCCTTCAAGATGGAGCACTGAGATCGACTTCCGGGGCACAAGCCAGGAGAACGAGGAGACGAGGAGGCGCAAAATTGGGAAATGAGAAAGATCCAATGACTGAAGGAAAGGATGTAGAAAAATTAAACGCACCACCAACAGCTCCATCAGCGTGTGTTCCCTCAATAGCTTGAGACCAGACTAGACAAAAAGGAGAAAGAAAGAAAGGTGTGTAAAACATAAATTATGCTATATCGGAATACGTTTAAGTCAGAATGTGAAAGATTTGATGTGCTTTGTACCTGGTAGTAAACAGTGACCTCGGAGTTGGCGTCTCCCTTGTTGAGTGATTTGACCTTACAGATGTGGTGCTTCAGAGGGAGCTCCACCACTCTGAACATCACCGGCACCTCTGCTGGCAGCTTGGAGAACTGCAGCTTTCTGACAGAGGAGGAAAAAAAAGGAGGACAAAACGGGAGGAAGGAGAGGAGAAGGAGAGAACAAAAATAGGTAAGGAGGTGAGGAGGAGAGGAAGGAAGAAAGGAGGGAATAACGGAGTGAAAAAGGTGAAAGGGGAATCATGGTGTGAACAACTGTAGCTAATACAAATTGCTGTGTATGGCTGCAAACAAATCCATTTGATCGCATGGTATCGGTGTTCTCATTAGGGCGTGCATTCAGTGTAATAGCCGACTTACTCCGTGACATACTGCAGGAACTGCTCTGACTCCTGTGGAGAAAACACAATAAAGGATAATGAACAGGTAGAGATAAGAGAGTAAGAGAGAGAGAGAGAGGAGATGAAATCAAGCAAAACATGAGGACAATGTCAAGTACACTCAGAATCAATTGATGCAAGTGCAGACATGAACATTAACTGATTCATTAGCTAATCAGCTAATTTTATTGTTAATCAATCCACTTGTCTGAGTGCTGCCTGCCATCCACTCACAGCGCTCCTGAAGTTGCCCTGCACCAGTCCCTCGGCGTACAGCTCGGCCCTCAAACTGCGGCTGAAGTCCATCAGCTCGTCGCTGGTCAGACCGGCCGTCAGAGCCTGATACTTCTCCACCATGGACCAGCGAGAGTGCTCCAAGATCAGCAAACGCACATCCCTGAGAAAGAGGAGAGGGAGTGGGAGGAGGAGGAGAGAGAGAGAGAGAGAGAAAGAGAGAGAGAGAGAGAGAGAGAGAGAGAGAGAGAGAGAGGTGAAAAGAGGACAATGAGAGCAGGAGGTTTTTCCATTCAGGTCCGTCACACATCTCACCACTAGAAGGCATCACAGACTTGAAGATGAGTCGGAAAGTGAGCTGGAAATGTCAGAACGCAGAAGGTAAACAACTCACTTGCCGAGTTTCTCAGGTTTAATGAGGATGTTGAAGTAGGTTTTCTTGAGCTGCTCTGTGAACATGCTGAAGACGCCGGGAGAGGCGGAGAAATCAGCCAGGTGGTCAATGATCAGGTGGAACAGCAGCTAAAGAGACACATGGACAGACAGTCGGACAAGATGAAGAATCACCGTCATTACTCATGTAGAAAAACAATACAAACACATCTGTGTGTGTGCATGCTGACCGTCAGCTGCAAGAGTAGTTGAATCATTTCTTAAAGGATTAGTTTGACATTTTGGGAAATACACTTCTATACTTTCTTGCCAGGACTTAAAGTGGCAATATACAACCTTTTCCATTTCCAAGTGGTGTTATTGTTGTCGCTGCTGTTGCAAAGACAACTGGATCGCTGCCCCTAGAGTCCACTAGCGTCAAATTTAGCAACTTGTTCAGACCATCAGGGAAAAAAAGCAAGAAATATATTCAAATATATTATATTGTAATTCATTCCCAAAGCTGCTCAGAGTAATCGCAGTCCATGGCTCTTCCGCCAACAGCACGGGGTCTCTCCCTCTCCCTGGCCCTCGCTGCAACTGACACAACTACTAAGCTTCATGCAAAGGAGCACATGACGTCATAAAGCCACTTTTAACTTCTGGAGCTATTGCTAGCCACTTTCACAGGACATTGTGCGCAGACAGAATTGCAGAGTGAAAGGGAGGCTTATAGGGAAGCAATCTAAACTTTGATGGTGTCATTATTCTATAACCATTACATTATGCAATCGGAAGATTTACTTCACGATGATAAGTTAAAGCAAAAAAACGGATCTATTGCCATTTTAAATGAGAAGATTAATACAGGCCTCATGTTTGTATGGTAAATATGAAGCTACAACCAGCAGCAGCTTTTGTACGCATTAAACAAACAAGGAATAACTTGTTAATAAGGGAGTTTTAGAGGTGCTGGTAGGCAGATTTTGTTACTTTTGGATGAAGCCAGGCGAGCTGTTTCCCTCTTGTTTCCAGTCTTAATGCTAAGCTAAGCTAATAAGTGTATTTCCAAAGATGTGGAACCATTTCTTTAATACATTATTGATCACCATAAGACAAATAATAAGACCAACTATTTGGTTGCCAGGGTGTGACAAATATCAGAGGGAAAATATCCTCCACCTAAAATGTCCAGTATTTCTTATTAAGGGCAAATTATGATCGTCTATTCTATAATGATGATCTATAAAGTTTTAATTAATGATTCATTACCATTGATAAATGGTGTGGAGCATATGGTAAAATAAGGATTTATCTTATATTGTACATATGGAGTTATCTGGTGCATAATAAGGATATGTACTACTGTGAAATAGTATATTGCATAATGCACACCTGAGCCATACATCCCCAGTATGTTTATTAATCAGTGTGTGGGTTTATGCATATAATCGTATCTACATCTGTTTGTGTGTGCGGTTTCTGCAGACGCGTTCACTCACAGGCAGTTTGTGGTTAAATCCTTTGACCTTGATGACCAGGCCGTGTTCACCGGCCACCAGTTTGTACTCCAGCTGGGCCACTTC
>CAKAOI010049947.1:218780-232284 GCA_916701655.1 Sebastiscus albofasciatus
AGAGAGAGAGAGAGAGAGAGAGAGAGGTGAAAAGAGGACAATGAGAGCAGGAGGTTTTTCCATTCAGGTCCGTCACACATCTCACCACTAGAAGGCATCACAGACTTGAAGATGAGTCGGAAAGTGAGCTGGAAATGTCAGAACGCAGAAGGTAAACAACTCACTTGCCGAGTTTCTCAGGTTTAATGAGGATGTTGAAGTAGGTTTTCTTGAGCTGCTCTGTGAACATGCTGAAGACGCCGGGAGAGGCGGAGAAATCAGCCAGGTGGTCAATGATCAGGTGGAACAGCAGCTAAAGAGACACAAGGACAGACAGTCGGACAAGATGAAGAATCACCGTCATTACTCATGTAGAAAAACAATACAAACACATCTGTGTGTGTGCATGCTGACCGTCAGCTGCAAGAGTAGTTGTGTGTAAATCATTTCATAAAGGAATAGTTTGACATTTTGTAAAAATACACTTATACACTTTCCTGCCAGGACTTAAAGTGGCAATACACAACTCACCCCCCCCCTCCTCCCTAGCGTTTCCAAGTGGTGTTATTGTTATCGCCGCTGTTGGAAAGACAACTGGATCGCTGCCCTTAGAGTCCACTAGTGACAAATTTAGCAACTTGTTCAGACCATCAGGGAAAAAAAGCAAGAAATATATTCAAATATATTATATTGTAATTCATTCCCAAAGCTGCTCAGAGTAATCGCAGTCCACAGCTCTTCCGCCAACAGCACGGGGTCTCTCCCTCTCCCTCTCTCTCGCCCTCGCTGCAACTGACACAACTACTAAGCTTCATGCAAAGGAGCACATGACGTCATAAAGCCACTTTTAACTTCTGGAGCTATTGCTAGCTACTTTCACAGGACATTGTGCGCAGACAGAATTGCAGAGTGAAAGGGAGGCTTATAGGGAAGCAATCTAAACTTTGATGGTGTCATTATTCTATAACCATTACATTATGCAATCGGAAGATTTACTTCACGATGATAAGTTAAAGGACAAAAAAAAACGGATCTATTGCCACTTTAGATGAGAAGATTGATACCGGCCTCATGTTTGTATGGTAAATATGAAGCTACAACCAGCAGCAGCTTTAGTACGGATTAAACAAACAAGAAATAACTTGTTAATAAGGGAGTTTTAGAGGTGCTGGTAGGCAGATTTTGTTACTTTTGATGATCTATTAAGTTTTAATTAATGATTCATTACCATTGATGAATGGTGTGGAGCATATGGTAAAATAAGGATTTATCTTATATTGTACATATGGAGTTATCTGGTGCTTAATAAGGATATGTACTACTGTGAAATAGTATATTGCATAATGCACACCTGAGCCATACATCCCCAGTATGTTTATTAATCAGTGTGTGGGTTTATGCATATAATCATATCTATATGTGTTTGTGTGTGCGGTTTCTGCAGACGCGTTCACTCACAGGCAGCTTGTGGTTAAATCCTTTGACCTTGATGACCAGGCCGTGTTCACCGGCCACCAGTTTGTACTCCAGCTGGGCCACTTCAGCCTCGTAGGCCGGCTCGGCAAGGTTGTGGCCGAGGATGTTGACCAGCAGGTCAAACAAGACCACGCTGGAGAGGAGGGAGCAGGACAGGGGTCAGGATGGAGAGAGAGAGAGAGAGAGAAGATGGGGAGGGAGGGAAAGGTAGAGGAAAGGAGATGAGATGCAGGGGAAAAAAATGGAGATGAGAGGAAGAATCAGAGGAAGGAAAGGGGAAGGACAAAAGCGAGATAATAGAGGAAATGGAAGTAGGAAAGGACAGATGGTAAAAGTGAAGTAAAAAGGAGGATCGAAACGATGAAAAAAAAGGGAAATTGTAGCAGCAGAAAAAGAGAGAGAGAGAGAGAGAGATCAGGTAAAGAAAGAGATGTTAATTAGTGTTACAGCCAAAAAACAAACACTATTTTCACAAGGCCATGTTTGATCCTGAACGTACTTCTTAGCAGATTGCTGGATTACAGGAGAGATTAGGTGGAATCTGATGTAGGCTGCAGCAGGAAAAAAAGGACAAACGAGTGTCAACACCTCTCTAATGACATTTAAAGTCTCTGAGGGAAACATCTTGAATGCTGAATGATGCGCACAGCGCAGGCTCACACATAGTTCACCTTTAGGGATTTTGAATTTGTTGTCCTTCTTGTACCACAGGCAGCCCCTGTCGCTGTCGGCTATCCGGACGGGAAGCTCGGTGTCTGGGCAGTCAGACGGCTGCAGGGTGAAGTCAGTGGCTGAACAAATGCACATAAACAATAAAACATCATAATTCTACTTGGTGCAATCTCATAAATAATGTGTGAGTTTCAACAATTCAATATGTCCAGTTTGGGACCAACATGCAGCTGGATGTGGAAACTGTAAAAGATGTCACCCCCCCTCCCCCCCACCGCAATAAATGATTCAGTAGCCCTTGGGCCAATAAGAGAAGACACATTATTTCTCAATATTTTATCAGAATTGGCAATGTGGTGCCTTCCTAAATTTATAAACAGAGCACAAAGCCGAAATGTATCAGCTCTTAAAAGTTTGGTCAGATTTGGACCAGAGGTGTCTTAAAATGCAACGCGTCTCTCCGGACTGGACTTAAATTACAGGAGCGAGTTCACCATGACCGGACACATTGACCGAAATGCACTATTCCTCCCGGTCTGTATCAATATATCTGATTATTTGTTGGACGGATGAATGGAGAGCAAAAAGTACAAACTGCAGGAACAAGTCTTGTTCACGATCATCTTATTGGACACATTTCAGATCCAGTGGAAGCAGCTTAAAGTGATCAAACAGCTTAGGGACAGAATCATTCCTATATAAATGTGGTTTAACTAATTTGCTAATAGTAATTAAAGTAGTCCAGTGTTCATTTAGGGTCTTTTCATACATGATAAAAATGTTAAAACTACAGTAATTCTATATATAGTATAGATTTTTTTTACTTTACTACCTTGACGCTTTGCCTCGCGGCTCGCTGTAACCCATCTGCCTTCCAGCTGCTTTACCTGAGGCTGGTTCTGCGTGCACATTGATACCATGATGGGAAAAAGAAAGTCGTTTTCTCTCAAATGAAAGGAGAAGTAGCAGCGAAACTTGGTGTTCCTCAGGCTGCCTTACGGAAAATGAATGTGCACGGGGAAAGCACCTGTGGATGGAGACGCCCTCGTGAAGTGGATTGATAATACCCGGTCCCGTTATGCCCCCTTAAAGTGAAATTCTATTGATCCTCAACTGGCAGCACATGCAAATGAACGGTATCCGTCCGGCAACCAGGACTCAGTCCGGGTGAACGAGGAGCTTCGGCAAAGGGGCGCCGTTCATCTGCATGCCTGTACTGCAGTGACAGCTGGCCGAAAAACGACAATGCCTCACCCGACGCGGGGCCTTGGTGAGGGACAAGGCAGAAGAATTGGCAGCAAGCCTATAAATAGCGAAGCTGTCGGTTTCATTACTTTATATTAATGTAATAAATAGGGCTGTGTATTGGCAAGAATCTGGCGATACAATACATATCATGATGAGGGGGGTAACGACACAATATATTGTGATTTAATGCGATGTTTTCCAATCTAATTTTAGGAAAACTGTCATAGTCAGTTATTATGTTTAGTATCTCAAAACATAATATCGTGATACTCACAGGTATGGATATATTCTTACGCCCCTAGTAATACATATTCAAATGTCAAAAAGATGGAGAAAGAGAAACAAAATAAATTCAGTTATAATAATCATCAGCTTACAGTGATCAACTTGACCCGGACAGATGTGATCACTATAAGCTGTTTCCGCCGTACCTGCAACAGTTTTGGGCCACAACAACACACTTTTCTTTTTTTTTTGCCCGTAGTGCACAAAAGATGATTCACCCACCGATGAACTTGTTTTCAGCAGGAAGGGTGAGGTCACTGTTGAGCTCCAGGTTTCCTGTCCACCGCTCCATCCACTCCTGCTGGATGTCTGCGTGATGGAGAAAACATCTATTAGCACTCTAGGAATATTTGCAGCTTAGATTCATGTTTGGAATTGAGTGACCAAAAGATTTAATTTAGGGCTGTCAGAGTTAACGCGATAATAACGTGTTAACGCAACATGGGATTTTTAGAAAACCAACCATGGCATCAACCATGTCATACTAGCTTGTCATGAAGGAGGTTAAATAACGCTCCAAACTTACCCTAAATTTTGGCAAGGAAAAATTCTCATGGCCGTTTTCAAAGGGGTCCCTTGACCTCTGACCTCAAGATATGTGAATGAAAATGGGTTCTCTGGGTACCCACGAGTCTCCTCTTTACAGACATGCCCCACTTTATGATAATCACATGCAGTTTGGGGCAAGTCATAGTCAAGTCAGCACACTGATACACTGACAGCTGTTGACTGTTGGGCTGCAGTTTGCCATGTAATGATTTGAGCATATTTATTTATGCTAAATGCAGTACCTGTGAGGGTTTCTGGACAATATTTGTCATTGTTTTGTGTTGTTAATTGATTTCCAATAATAAATATATACATTAATTTGCATAAAGCAGCATATTTGCCCACTCCCATGTTGGTAGGAATATTAAATACATGACAAATCTCCCTTTAAGGACCATTTTGAACAGATAAAACAATGTTTAATTTGTGATTAATCTCAATCAACTATGGACAATTAATCATGATTAAATATTTGACTCAACTGACAGCCCTAATTTGATTCCAACAAAAATAAAATATTGTTTTTTGTATATTTAAAAAAAGAAAAAGAAAATACTGTTCCAACACTATTGTTCGCCATCTAAAAGACAGAGATAAATGCTGGCATTTCTGCTGCTGGCTGGCTGCATTATATCAGCCCTGAATATCACCACACAAGGGGAAAAAGACAATGTATTCACTGAATGCCTACATTGTGGGAAGGAGCTGTTACACTGGCAGTAAACACACAAAGACACGCACACACACAGAAACACACCCTCTACGCTGTATTGTGTGCCAAACCACTTCTCCCGGAGGGGACACTGGCCCTCATGTTCTGGTGACAACAGCATCAGGTTGGCTTTCTCGGGGGTGAGGAGGGACAAAGCTCCACTGATCACCTACACACACACACAAACACAAACACAAACACAAACACACACACACATGAGCAAGTACCGTCAACTTTTCAGCAAAGAGAGGAGAGTTGTTTTTTCCCCCCTTTGTTCTAAATTACTTGTTTACGTGAAAACAATTTTAGCTGTCAATCACAGTAAGAGGCAGCAAAACTGAACAGAAGTTTCTGTCATCACAGAGAAAATATGCAAAGCCACAATTAGACTGTAACGTTTGATGCAAAATAATATCCACCAATCAAAGGCAGAACCAGAAGCTCTAGAAAGTGTATCTCTGTGGTGTTAGCTATAAAATCATTACCATATCAGACAGGAAAAAATATCTATATTTTTCCACTTTGGAGTGACCTGCTTCATTAACATCTATATCTAAAAAAAGGAAATATAGGATTTTAGAATGAACTGGTTCACTCCCCGAACTACTGAACTACTTACTGCTGGGTCGTACTCAAACATCAACTGATCTCCCGTCAGGAAGTCTTCTTTCGGGAACAGCTGCAAGTTCTCACAGATATCCTCGACGTACTCTATAGGGTCAATCTGACAGGAAGGAAGGAAGGGAGGAAATCATTCTCACTGGTCAACACGTCCAAAAAAGCATCAAATACAGCAACACGATGAATATTTGGATTCTCACCTGCTCCTGATAGTGAAACTCGTTGGCTTCAATCTTCTGAATCTCTTCATATATTCTGAATGCGTGAATAAAAACAGAACAGAAATATTACCTTTATGCTTCGCAGACAGAAGCTCAGATGTCACAACATCAACACTCATTAAAACAACATAACAAAAACAAAAATAATAAGGCCGTAAATTCATAAATGAGCAAAAAAAACACACTTAGCACATAAACCGGTCAGGTATAATGCCGTATTAACTGCCTCCTACGCTACAATGGACAAAAAAAGCCAGAATAAAGAAGTTGTGTTTGAGTAAAAAGGCAGGTTTTGTTTTTTGTACAAGTACGTCTCTGTTGTGTTGTTTATGAGACTCAATCACTACTCCCTACTCACTGTCCAGGGAGTTCTATAAGGTGGTCGTGTCGAGAAGCGAACCAGCAAATTGGGGAAATTCTCGCGAGATGGTTACGGTTAGGCATTGACCTTGAATAGTTAAGGTTAGGATAGGTCGTCGGGCAGAAAATCTCATGAGAGTTTTTGCAGATCTCAGATCAGATTTAGCAATTTGCGGGTTACCTTCTAGACACAACCCTATATAGTGAGTTCATCGGCAAAATGAAAGAAACACTTTCGGACACTACTCAGGTCATTTTCTCAGCGGCGTTAATTACGTCATTGCTGTCGCACAATTAAAACGTGCCAGATCAACGTCTGCTGGTAGACCATCCATAATAAATACCAACATGTATTCTGTGTGTGATTAATACATATGTAAACTATTTTGTTGAGGTGTCTCTTAGCGAAATGCTCTGAGTGAATTTAAGACGTATGACGTATTTTTGTAGGCCAACAAGGAAGTTAGCATCGCCCTGGTTCCCTCGACAAAAAGCCAATGGGTCCATTAGGTTTTGGATTATTGCAGAAAATAAGCTCTGTGGTAAACACACGTTTATGATACTTACTAGGACTGACCCGAATGCTTTGAAGCTTCGACCGTTGCCATGGTATTCAACCCTCAAAATCAGTATTCGAATGCTTCGTATGAGTATATAATAATAATGTATAAATCCCCGAATAGCCAGTGAAATAAGGAATTATCCAACATTATTCATATTCAACATTCATTATTATTAGTTATTCTCAGACGGATATCGCTGTTAGTTGTGTGTAGAGCACTGTCCCGAGCACTGAAACGGTGAAAATTGAGACAGACAGACAGACAGAACACGTCAGCTTGCTGTGCCACGCCGCGAAGCGAAGCTTTGAATACCTTTGAATATTACTCATCGAAGCTTCGAAGCTCAAAAAATTGGTATTCAAAACAGCCCTAATACTTACACACTTTGTTCAGCAAGATAATCTTCACAAATGAACACCACTTTTAGGATTTTTGAAGCGTGAATGCAATCGCCAGAAGTAAAAAGCTAACGTTAGGCTGTAAAGGAACTACACCACGGTCGCATGAGCGCGAGTATACACAACGAGGCTGTAAATGCGGACGAGCCGGCGTGATGACACTTAGTCTCATTTAGCCACTTGTTAGCAGCCGCCTCTTTTAAAACACATTAAGCCTTCAAAATTCACGAGTGGGGTATTTATTGACGTATTTTATGTCGTAGAACAAAACGTTAACATCTCTTCAGCTTGTGTTAACCACAGACCTTATTTCAGGCATCTAACTAAAAGCCCATTGACTTCCAGACGAGTGAACTGGAAGTGCTAAAATGAAACTCATTTCTGGGTTTTAGGACTCATTCCTGTAGCACTCTGATTCTCACTATACATTCAGACAGCACTACGAAATGGCAAACTCACTATATAGTGAGTAGTGAGTGATTTTAGACACAGCCTGTGTGTGTGTGTGTGTGTGTGTGTGTGTGTGTGTGTGTGTGTGTGTGTGTGTGTGTGTGTGTGCGTGTGCGTGTGTGTGTGCGTGTGCGTGTGTGTGTGTGTGTGAATGAGTGACCGTGCCTTTGCTGTGGTCCGAGCTCCTGCAGCATCTTCAGGTACTGGAACACCAGGTGAGTCACCTGTGAAAGACACACAGTAACTTTAAAGTCGGTCAGCTTTAATGAAATCACAACCAACGATCGTTTTGTTGGTTAAAATTACCTCTTTTTCGCCCATTAATGACGGAGTTTTATAAAACCATAACAATAACACTGATATGAGGCAAAGGTTGCCAATCTTGTTGTATGGTTTTTGATTACAGTTATTAAAACAAACCAGGACAATCATTTGAAAAAGGTGTCGTCATTTAAAGGATGGATAAATAGAAAGTAATGTGTCTTTATTCGCCCCCTTTTTGGAGATTCGAACATGTAAATGTCACCTTCGCCTCTGTGAATAAAGAGTAATAATTATTAACTGTGAACAACAGTTTGTCAGCAGAGAACACAGGAAGACAAGTATGTCAGCATAATTGCTATGGATGTGATGGGTGCATGACACACAGAGTATAGACAACTGTAATTGTAAAGACATGTGAGTGGCATCAATCTTCTCATCCAACTCTTGGCAAGAAAATGAATCAAAACTATTCCTTTAAAAGTGCATCAGAAGCATTATTCAAAAAAGGGACCCAGAGAACTCCAAGTTCATCCTCTCTCAATGAAAGACTAAATGATGAAGTGCTGAACAGCATCTTCAAGGCTGTTGTAGCATTTATACCAGGTGGAAAGCTCCAGGTCTGAGAAGTGAAGCCAATGCTGAAGTGTTTTAAACTTGCATTCTTTCTAACAGCCAGCAGGGGGCGACTCCTCTGGTTGTATAAAGAAGTCTGATTGTATAGAAGTCTGTGAGAAAATGAGCCTACTTCTCACTTGATTTATTACCTCAGTAAACATTGTAAACATGAGTTTATGGTCTCAATCGCTAGTTTCAAGTCTTCTTCAATACAGCATGATGTTCATTTAGTAAATTATGATCCCATTTAGAGTCAAATAGATCATAAAGCAGGGGATGCTTTAGGACGTGGCTACCTTGTCATCGACAGGTCGCTACCACGGCGTTGTCGGGTCTGGGAGATGTCCACATTTTCACAGTGTGTTTTCAGTTCATGAAAGTTAATTATAACCTTTTTGGTCACCAAAAAATGTCTTATTCAACGTTCGGTTGTACTTAGCTCCACCCTCTAGTGTCGCTTCTGGTTGCAGAAAAACAAGATGGCGATGGCCAACATGCCGGCTTCAAAACCATAGTCCACAAACCAATGGGTGATGTCACAGTAACTACGTCTACTTCTTACATACAGCAGGGCTCAACAATAAGGATTGCCCACTTGCCCGGGGCAAGTAAAATGCCACTTCGGGCTAGTAAATCTAGCAACTCACTTGCCCAATCGGGCAAGTGGTAAAAAAATAATTAAACACATAATTTTCTCCGGAGCTGATGATGAGAAATAATGAGGAGGAGAGCCATCTCACCTTCTCACCTCTGTTGAGAGTTGCCCTGTTGTAGTGCGGGAGGCTAAAGACAAAGTTTATGAGCTGAAGTGCAAGAGAGCATTTCAATCATCCTGGAAACAGGAGTTTAGTTAGGTGGCGTTAGAGGATGTGGGCAAAACTCCAGATTAAAAATTACTTAAAATGAATATTAAACATGATTCAATTTGGTCTTTGTATAGGGGCAAGTAAAAATGAACTTCGGGCCAGTAGATTTCTGACCCAGTTGCCAGATCGGGCAAGTGAAAAAAGACATTAAACCCTGTACAGTCTGTGATTTATACAGCAGTTACACAGGTTTGACTGAGACATTTCTCCATTAATTATTAGAACAGTCCTCCTGTTGAATGCTTGCCAACTACCTCCCTGTTTAACACACGCATTGTCATAGCAACTGATAACACAGATTGCTCCCTTGAAGTCACCTGTTATATTCATGAAAAACAAGACAAACAGGCCAGCTGGGTCCATGCAGGGTACATCTAACTTTACACTGCTACCAGTCTCTGCTGAACGGATGATGAATGATTCTCTGTGATCTGACAAGAAATGATTTGAATGAGACACTATGAACCGAAGATGAATGAGTAAACCGCTGCTTGTTTTTGGCCGACTTCTTCTTCTCAGGCCGGAGTGGCGGCGTCTCCGTGTATCCAGAGGATGAAAGAATAATGAGGAGGAGAAGAAGAGAAGAGATTTTTTTTTCTTTACCTCGTAGAAGTTTTGGAAACCTTCATCAGTGAGGGTGATGGAGATGGAGAAGATAGAGTAGGTGGTGTTCTGGTCAAAGCCTGTTTCACTGTTCCCTCCGAACAAAGCCAGGGCCCAGCACCTACACGCACACAAACATACACAGACATGAACACACGCAACAATTAGTTACAGAAAACACTGGACTGCTGGTGAAGATTCACTCCATAAACTGGAAAGGGAATGCACATTAAGTGTTGAAATATGTGCATGGCTGTAAGTAGAAAATGTGTCACTTCATGCTTCTTGATTGCAGGCAATTTAACAAACGCTTTTGTGGTCCCTTTGAGGCAGTCAGCACCGCTTTACAAATCCCAGAATGAAGAAATAACACGCCATATCATTCCGTTACGCATTCGCCCGGCTGTACAGGCAGCTTTTCATTCATTCAAGGAGATACACGACAGGCAAAAACATTGTTTTTCATGCACTGGTCAATTTTGAGATTTGGGGCTATTTTGCTTCCATAACATGTCTTCTTTCAGACAAGTGAAAAGATCCAAAATATACACTCACCGGCCACTTTATTAGGCACACCTGTTCAATTGCTTGTTAACACAAATAGCTAATCAGCCAATCACATGGCAGCAACTCAATGCACTTAGGCATCTAGACGTGGTGAAGACGACTTGCTGAAGTTCAAACCAAGTATCAGAATGGGGAAGAAAGGGGATTTAAGTGACTTTGAACGTGGCATGGTTGTTGGTGCCAGACGGGCTGGTCTGAGTATTTCAAAAACTGCTGATCTACTGGGATTTTAACGCACAACCATCTCTAGGGTTTACAGAGAATGGTCCGAACAAGAGAACATATCCAGTGAGCGGCAGTTGTGTGGACGAAAATGCCTTGTTGATGTCAGAGATCAGAGAAGAATGGGCAGAGTGGGTGGAGATGATAGAAAGGCAACAGTAACTCAAATAACCACTCGTTACAACCAAGGTATGCAGAATACCATCTCTGAACGCACAACACGTCCAACCTTGAAGCAGATGGGCTACAGCAGCAGAAGAACACCCGGTACTAGCAAGGTGTACCTAATAAAGTGGCCGGTGAGTGTACATTTAGGTGTTTATTTTACTACTTTGTCTATTTGCGTCTGTAGATTTCTCTTAAATTCACCAAAAGTTAGCATTAGATAATGCCTCATTTGCATATTTAAACATAACATTTCAGAAAACTTGTGATACAAAAAATGAATTGTCTTAATGAAAGTGATTAAATGGGGAAGTTTCATGTCGATATCATTTAGTCTAATATTTAACCCTTTTCATCCGTCGTGTCTTCAAAATGTCTAGAATATTACAATACATACCTTTAAAAGGTTGTTTTCTCAAAAAGAGGTTTTTCCTACAGAAATCTCCACTTCAGTAGCACTTACATATATCAAACTTTCCAGTTTCCTTCCTATCTATATTCTGAAGGTTTTTACAGAGGGCTTTGTTCATATGTCATTCATGGCCTGATTTATAGAACATTGTATTCCTGAAAACATGGCGAAAATGGATTTTTTTCATTCTGTCTGTTGACAGTATTTTCTGATTTATAGAGTGATGAAAAGATAAATCCAAAATCCCCTCTGTAAAAAACCTTTGACTCTAATATATCAACAAAATGAAACTTGTAAGAATTTGTAACCTGGCTTTATCCAATGTTCAGACTTCTGTTCTGGAAATATATGCAAATAAGCACATATTTAATAAAATAATTAAATCTAACCCGTGACAGGAGACTTTGGCCAATCACAGGTCATTTCAGAGAGAGAGCTATTTGCTGTTCATTCAATGGAGGCAGCTGTCAATCACTCGCAAACTCCAATCAAACGGTCAAACTCGGCAGCGCTGATCAAATATGAATCAATATTCTGTTACGGTAATGCCTATTTCTCTCCTCAAATGTTTTCAGAATCATCTTATAGTGCACAATTTAGCTGTAAAATGAGAAAGTTTGCTCCGGCTGGTGGGCGGTGCTTGGTATTTCCTCATCTGTTCTCAACATGGCTGCCAGATCACAAACTCTCTCATCTTACAGCTAAACAGTACACTACAAGATGTTTCTGAAGAAATTGTATGCAAGAAATAGGCATTACAGTGAGAATATTGATTCATATTTGATCAGCGCTGCCTAGTTTGACCGATTGATCGGAGTTTGCGAGTGATTGACAGCTGCTCAGAGACGGCAAGGCTCCAGCTCGGCTCTGATTGGTTGTTTTCCTCCGGTCTGGGAAACCTTGCAGGTGCCATTAGGAGCACCAGAGGACACAGAGGCCACATGATTTTTTTTCAGATTACCTGTCTCATGCACTACTGTCAAGATATAGTGACCGTTTTATAAAAAAATAACTTTTTTTTTTTAAATCATATTTGCTCCATTTCTACCCACTGCAGCTTTAAAAATGAAAAACAACTTGCAAAGATTTGAAACTTTCTAGAGCTGGGTAATTCGTCACATCATGTCTGCTTTTATCTGCATGGAGACATGTTCTAGTGCTATGATGGATCGCACCAAGCGACTTTTATATCTCATAGATTTCATACTGCACTGAAATGAGCTGAAACCAGTGGTATAGAGTATACATTTTTATTCTCTTGTATAATGAATGCACTAAAACCTGCAAAAAAAAAAAAAAACGCTGGTCTGGTCTTTTAAACTTTAAGGCATCTGATCAGTAGAGCTCCAAAACAGTGTGTGTGACGGACACACACACAGACAGACCAATCCCCAATTTCACTGCAGGGGACAACAATGGCCCAATTTCAAACCAACCTCTCGGCTGAACTCAATAAAAACAAGCACTCTACTGCCTCAGCAGTTTGCTTCGACTGGGAATTGAGACCGAGCACACTCAAATTTCACTGTTGTCATTTATCAACAATTGAAAACAGCACACACAGTAAATAGGAATATTCTATCAAACGCTCCAAGTGGTGCTGATGGTAAAGGGACTATTGGATGGTCTCTTGGTATTGTGGGACCACAGAGGGTTTGTCGCATCACTTTGCCACTTAGCAACAAGAGGCTGAAATGCTCTTGTGTAGCCACATCCACGATGGGATGAGAATGTATGAATCACGTCGTCAAGTGGGCTGGCAAAGTGTATAGTTTGAAGATTGGGCTCCGACACTCGGGCCTTTCGCTCAGAGCTTGAAAAAGCTCATGTATACCCAGCAAATTGAAGACCTTTTAATTGGGTTTTTTTTGGAGCGCCCTCGAATCAGAAAAACAAACAGACACAGGCAATAACACTCACTTCTTCCTGAGCACTGAGAGGATGCTTCCTGTGCCTTCATGGCCAATCAGCCAAGAGATGTAGTGGAGAGGCTTCACTCTGAAAAGAGGAGGGAAGAACATGAAAAGGAGAAACAAAAAACATTGATGCAATCCCTCTACAATCAGGGCAAAACATGGTATCTTTTGGCTGGTCTGATTCTGTTTATATGAAGAGGCAGCACTCTGGAGAAAGGAGACGGGGACATGAGGGAAAAGGAGAAACAAACACTTTTGATGCAATTTATTCCAAGTCTGGGGAAAGTACAGTCTGCTGTGGGTTGCCTCATTCTGCATTTATGTGCACATATATTGTATA